>DWGW01001739.1:0-10789 GCA_018247775.1 Udranomia orcinus
GCATGCTAATGTCTATAAATATTTTTGCTGCCTACGGACAGACAGATATTATTGAACTCGTCGGACAGATATTTTTGCTAATCTCCCCATAGTAATATATTTATGCTCGTGACTGTACATTACTAATCCAGAATTGCCATCGTAAAAGTCACAATAAATAGTAGGGATAAAAATATTGGAGTATTCTGAAGTCCGTTTTTTAATTACTCATAGTGTACGACCATTGACAATACAGAGAATAGAAAACAGCAGTAAGCGAGGCAATCCACAGAACAAACATAATTTTATTCTGATTACAAATGTTGCAAATGACTAAGCCTGGTATTTGTTTGAACGATAAGATTGTTGGATAGCAGGACAAATGAAAATCAACATAGAAACGCAAATAGTCTTCATAATTTTCTATTACTGCCATGTTTACCGGCGCCAACACGAAAGCTGCAACTTTGTAAAATGAATCTAACATTTTCGTTAAAATGATTCAATCATTGCAGACATGGTGCCGTTTTAGAACAGATCTATTTTTAACCGACTTCTCTTTAGCGTAATTCGGTAATTTTTTGCCTCTGTTAGTTTTAAAATCCATCGCTTCACTTAAATAATTATATCGTATCCATTGTTATGATTGTATTTAAAAAGTGTTTTGGTTGTATTACCAAATCTAACTACTTCAGCATATATTGGACGTAGAACATTCAGTCTGTGAGTTGAATTACATATATAATTTCTATATAATTACCTTTCTTTTACTATCACCATCGAATAAACCAAGGTATCAACCAAATCAACCAAACCAAAAGAAAACACCAAGGTAAACGCAATAGTATCCATGTAATAATTTTAATGATATTATTAAAGGAGAGACAGGTTAATAATAATTTTGTGACAACATTTTCAAAGACAATCTTTCGGTATTTTTTTTAATATAATAATATACTTATTATATGATTCTACTATATGTCTGGAAATTATGGATAATATTTTTAAAAGACGATATTCAAAGATAATAAGAATATATTATAGTTGTAAAATTATTCTCATTTTAAATTTATTTCCAACTAGGAAAATAGGAAGAAATCATTGGTAAAATGCAATAGAAAACCAACATACATACACATAGATACAGACAATTCTAGTAAAGCATAATGTTATTGGGGTGGTGGTGGTATGGTATACAGTAAATTGCGCACTTTTAATGCATGGCCTGTAGATATAATCTACTGATTGTTTGATTGTACAAAGCGTATTGAAAGTCCATATATGTACATGTAGTTCATTTGAGTGGGTAATTTAATCTAAATATTGTAGTAGTAAGGCTCCAATGATGAATATTTCATCATTATTTCTATTTGAATTACTATTACTAAACCACTACTAAAAACAGGAAAATGTCGGGATTATTTGACTATTACCAATTCGGTCAATTGATACTGTACAAAGAATACGAATACCTACCTATACTAAGGTAATAAATACATTTTTTGTATGCTACTCTATGTAAAATTAGAACTTATAACATTATCATTAGCATATAGCAATGAAAGTGTAAAAAAACTATATTTGATCTTATTGAAAGTATTAAATGAAATGATTTATAGATGAACAGGAATTAATATTTTCGACAATTTTATACATATTTTTAGATAACTAAAATAGTTATGACTAACTTAAGCCTTCGTTACTTCACTATACGTGTTTAGATGTTTCTTCACGATAAGGCACAAATAATGGACAGCTTAATTGAACAAGGAACATGTTATGCACCCACGTATGTTTCGAGCGGTATTTGTGCGAACACTAACTGTCGTTTAAACGAGATCATTTACGTGGTTCTAACGAGTCAATGTGTATATGAACGTAAAGTTTTTGCTTCACAACTTGCGGTGTAGCGTGTACCGACTCACTCGCGCTGGAATCGTTTACGGGCGCGACTAAACGGTACGGTTAATTATGCCAACGATACTATCGCGTTCGTGTAAAATAAAAATTGCTCCGCTTTGCTATTCAAACCAGACCGCTACTTAATTACGTATCATGCCGGGAAAACGACCGATAAACAATGGACTCAAAATGTATCCACGGATAGATTGATCGAATATTACTGTCGAATTGTTAGCAAGTTTATACTGTAATATAGTGCACTTCATACATTTTTAATTTCCACATTTGTTTTGAAAAGTGCCTATCTCTGCAGAGGTTATTCACTTAGACGAATAGTATGAAATATGAAATGAATTGGTTGGCTTAATTTAACTGATTTATTCATTATAGTTTATGCACGGAAGAGAAATATGCACTAATTAGAATAGTTAATTTACTTTAATCACCCAATTCAAATTAATTAAAAGAGGAGAAAAATACTTAAGACTGTAAATGACAGTATTAACACTCTTAGGGACGTGATGACCAAATGCTGTGGTAGTCGGTAATTGTGGAATTAATATTCCCATCTGGTCTGATATATTCCTCGCTTAATTGTATTCTAGTCTGTAAAGCGTGGTAAGATTGCCATAATTTACAAGAGCCATTTCAGTCTAGTCTTTAGAAAGTCAAACATATTTAAAACTATTATTCATTGCAATATTTAGAATTTACTTGGTTTCTAAAAGCCTATACAATAAATCAACTTGGTGATATGTACGATGTAATCAGAGTTTCTATACCAACGCTTTTCTACCCATGGGTTACCTCTAAAGGGTCACGATACTTTACTAGTGGTCGCGGGAAATTTTTTTTTATAGGTACTACTAAACATCAGACATTTATTTCAAATAATTTCTGACTCATATATACGAATTTGGTTAACCAAATCATTACTAGTCAATATAGATTGAGAAAACTCTTTAGACAAATTGGCGTGGTTTTATTAAAATCTATCAGATATCACAAGGGGGAAGGGGGTGTTTAACTTACAAAGGAAAAAAAGACATATGAAGATAAGTATAATAGCTGGTAGCCTTTAACCTATAGATAATTCCTTTTCCGCATAATTCCCCGAAACAAAAGGTGTTAGCGACAATAAAAAATACCTAACCACCACTTACTTCTAATTAAAATGGTTAATTAAGTAAGAAATGGAATACTAACCAAAGTTTTTTTTATAACAGAGTGCTCTGACACTGACACTGCGCATGATCGTTAACATGAACGGTGTTTTTTATTCTAACGTGTAAATTACTGCAATAAAGTTGGAATAATAGTATAATAAAATAGTCTTGGCCATGTTGTTCTAATCTCTCCAGCATTTGAATTGCTTTTTCTTCTATATTTCTCACACAATCGACGATGAGTTTGCTGCACCAATTTGCAAAATAGTGAAACAAAAAATACTATGATTTTAATACAAATTAATATAAGACCAATACAAATTGTAGGCATTACAGTAGTGTGGTCATAGTGTGCGTTAATCGGCACGGTTAGGTCGCTTACGAGGTCTGGATTAAGTGTGAAATGACTGTTAACGATGACAAGGTCTTAATATAGTTTTATAAGAGTTATATCAAACGCTCGTTAACCAATCTTATTTGTAACTATAATACTTAAACAGTTTTTTTAATATCCTCCAAAACCTGTACCAGTCTTCCACATCAATATTACCCGTTGTCAAAAAAGTTGTCAATTTTATGTGTGTGTACTTCCAATGTAATTGTAACGATAGGGACAGAACTCGCCTGTGTTCAGTATGTCATATTAGTGAGTTTATTGGGTGGTTTTTGTCGGTGGGTGAGCGTTTACCGGCGCCAGGGACAACGCGATCGTGGACAAAAGGTCTAAAACGGCTGGTAATGAGTAATTACGCGGCGTGCGGCGGCGCGGCCGGAAGCGATACAGATCTACACCGCGCTGGGGCGACTGTTGGCCATTGATTTAGTGTTAAACACTCGGCAAATCGGTAAATATAAAAACAGTCACTGTTTCACGGCTACCTACGCTGTTGTTCAGCCGTGGGAACGCGTTTAATCCTAAATTTCGTGTACTATGTGTATGCCTGAGCGCGTACCAAGGACAATTCTATTATGCTTTAAAACAATTGTAACATGCTTGACAGCTTGATAAGTTTAAAATCAGCCATGTCGATTGTTTTTTCGTCAAAAGACTTCTTCTTTCTAAACTACCAAGAGTTCTATTCTATTCTAGACACCCAGAACTGGGAGGTTTGGAACCCACTCCTATCATGCTGTTTAATGCTAATTGCCAGATATATTCGTATAAGGACTTTGTTCTAAGATATTACACGTATTTTAAACATTGTAAACTTTTGATGTCTATCGATAATAACAACAGAAGTATACTTAAATAAACTTCGGAAGCGGACATAACATTTGACACCAGTGTTAAGCAAAATATCTCCGATTAAGTTTTAATTAATTAACTTTAACTTTTGTAGACAATTTAAAGATTTACAGCGAATGTTTTAACCTGGAAATTATTTAAATCTTGTAATATTGTTTACTTAAAATTAATTAATTTTTATTACAAAATTTTATATTATATGTATAATAATAGTGAATATACAATTATATGAGTTATCAATCGGAAATCAAGAGCAAGACAGGTAGCCATTAACTGCTTCAGTGGACACGCGATTTACGTAAATGTAAATAAATTAGCTTATGTAGAGTCCATTAAAGTGTATGCATGCAAATATGTTTTATGTAAAAGGTAAACTGTAAATAAGTGAATTGCGTAAAAAGGAAATATAAGAATTCTATTAATAAAAATGTAATTGCATAAGAAATAAAAAAATGGTATGTCAAATGCTCTTTAATATGTAAAGTTATATACAAGATTCCAAAACATAACCTCTTTATTTATTATTGGTTTGGAAATTTTGTATCCCGCATTACGAAACTCGATTTGTAATTAGTGTGATCTAAAATTATTGAATAAACACCTTTATTGTATTATATTAACTAACTAATTATACTGTCGTGTGTCATAAAATGGTTAACGGGTTTCTTTTACGACATCGATCTAACGTCTTAGGAGCTCGATAGTGTTATTTTTTGCATATCGCAAACGAGTATCAAATAGGCACCTTTGTAAAATTTTTGGATCATATGCGAATTGAATACGAAGTAGAACAGTGTTGTGGTCTAGTAACGGACTTGCCAATTTTACCTATGAATAAACATTAACAAGCATTTAAGCTTTATATACATAGAATTAATAGTACTTTCTGTAACTTGTTCGCCCGCGTAAGAAAGCTGTGAAGATGTTATGCTGCTACGTGTTACAATAATTGTTTGTAACACATCCGCTTTGAAATGGCCGAATAATGGAGATGAGTTATGAGGCGTTGCCTGTATTGATTACATGCACGTGAAATGTTCGCTTCAGTAAAAACGGATCCGTGACGCTCGCGATTAAGGAACGTTTAAACGGTGTTAATATTCATTGCGCTGCTCGTGGCGTGCTAAGAGACTGTTTGCCTTTTTATTCAACATTGAGCATCTCGACTACAAATGCGGCTGATGGAAAATATCCAGCTATCGTTCTGATGCTCATCACTGATACGTCCATAAATTATGGTGTCGATTCTTTACGAACGTAAGGTGTAATAGAATTTCACATCTATTGGTAAAATATTCTCATTTATTTTACTATTCTCTTGTATTATACTGAAATAAATAAGTAGTAGTAGCACTGAATCTGTAATTATCAAGTTAACTAATAGGTATAGTTAACCAACACAAAATTTGATGCAATCTGCTTCTTTTGTTTATAATAATAAATATTAATTCAGCGCATATTAGCAAATCAATGTACTTTAGAAATACAAACATTAATCTCCTTAATTCAAATGTGACGAGACTTTAATGCAGATAATTTAGATGTACGATACGATTGGAGTAAAAAATAAAGCTAGCATAAGAATGGAATTGAAAAATAAAACTTCACCTTTAACATTGTCGGCAAATGCGATACAAGTTGACGGTCGGGCCGCTGTAGCCGGTAAAACACGCAATAGTTTGTAGAGGCGATTCCAGAAAACGGTCGTTTTGCGATTAGATCAACTGGCCAGCATGAGAGGGGCAGGAAACGGGCAGGGCAGGGGGTGCTGTTAATTGCCCCGTTTTGTGAACACGGCCGGTGGCGTGCTCCGTGGGTAATCAGCAACTGCTGACTGATTGCTTTTTAAATAGGTTTTATGCCCACTAAAAATGTTTCGAAGGAAATCAAGAAAAGCCCCGACCGTAAGTTTGGACATTACAATTATTCAAATAACAAATATACTAGCCGTTGAGTTGAGCGCCCCGGCCGCCCTGATCGATGAAGCGTCTACGAGTTTTCGTAGACATATCTCACGTCTAGAGATATCGGTTTAAAATGTGCACTTTTTAACATACATAATGTAAAATATCGTATTCATGCGTTGACGGGGTTGAAGTTATTCTTTCACTATAGCTTTATATCAATGATACTATTTCAACAGATTCGTGACATAACGTCTTTAACTATCTCTAATTATTCAGAACATGGATAGGTAATTGACTTTAGATTGTGTAACAAATAGCAGTTTGTATATTAGGAAACGTCGAAGATTGAAAGATTAAATGAGCTTTTAATCGTAACTCTACTTGGCAATCTTTCTGCGCTTAATTACTTCAAAGTCTGCTTGGGATCGTGACGTCAAAATTGTACGCTTTACATTGTAATCGCTGTATATAAGTGCTCGAACAGCCAGTAGGTACGTACAGTTCCGACGATTACGAGCATTTTGCAACTTAGTTGGAGTTGTAAGTTACGTCGTCCGGAACCCAGGTAGCTAACCACCGGCGAGGTCTAAGGCTGTGATTGTATTGGGCAGGCCGCCCGAACGCTGATTTGTTCAATTAGTGCAGCGATAGAGAGCGATGAAAGCTGTCGCTTAAATAACTTCCTGTTTAAGTTTGAACTAAAGCAAGTATCATCTCTTATAAAAACTGCAAAAGATCCATTGCAGTTTTCTATCGGAATTGTCGAAACAGTGCATATTATTGACTGAATTTTTCTTGCAGCTAAAATGCCATACGAAGATATTCGAGAAAACGGCAGAAGGACTTCTCTAAATGCCACGACGATTGCCACTTTTTAGAGCAGACTATATAACGAAGCCTATATTCGTATTGATTTTACGATCATAAATAATAATAATACTTCATTCATGTTATAACAAATATTTGCCCTATTTTCTCGAATGAGCGGTGTCCAAATTCCGATAAACATTTTAAGTGGACCGAGGGTTAGGCGATGTATAGATAAATCCGTATTTTCTCGTAACTGGCGCGACTATTTTTTAATAATGAGTTGGTTATAACCTATTGAGTAATCAGCATTAGCTGTCAACTAACGCTACGTGCGTGCACGGCCTAAGAAATGGAGATAGCACACACAATTTAACCTGCTTCTATTAACTGAGTGTGAGTCGATAGCGTGACTACACGACGTTTTTACTACGCTACAATGCTACTAGATTTAGTGTGTTTGCTACAAGTCTTAACTGCCGAAACTAATGAACTAGACGGCTTTTTACAATACGACTCGTTTAATCTACAATCATAATCTCTATCCGTTTTGCTTCAAGGGATATTTATGTGTTTTGTACTTTATGTTTGCATTTACGTTACGCCGGTCCCTTTATAGTGATAAAGGATACGATAAGGCAAATATCTCGAGCTTTACCGTAATGCAAGTTTATAATGAATGCAGCAATTATGATATGATTCATGTATCTCCGTTAATTTAGCAACGAATATTATACGTTATACAAAACTATACGCAAAGTTATAAGAAATTTGTTATAACAATTAATTATTGACTGTTTGTTTTGTCGTATTTCCCAGATCCATTGTTTGCCCAGTTAAAATTAGTTTAATTAGTTAATGTTAGTTAATAGTAATTTAGTTTCTATTAGTAGAACTTTTTGTAGATTTGAAGGTTAAATTCTTTTCGGTTTTTTACTCACGCGTGTTATTCCAAAGTTGCGAATTTTGATTTGCTAGTGCTTCCCACGGATGAGAATTTAAATCGGCTACCAGTGTAAGCTAAAAAACTACCAAGTAGGTATCCTAATTGTTTAATGATAATCGGTAATACGGGAGATTATTTTAATAATGTTAATGATTAATATCATAATACCTAGTTTGAATGGCTGCGTTAGCGCATAGTTTGAATAGCATGGATTTGCTTGCGAATTTAGGTTTCCACAGATTTTGTTGGTCAAATTATATACGATTTCCATAAAGATAACATACGTAGGCAGGCTAATTGTATGTATAGAAAGATAGAAAAAAATATTGATTTATGATAAACCACAATAATTGGGTATCGACCTCAGTCTACCAATTTATATTGGTATCTTCGAGTTCCGATAAAAACGTTTTAATTCACGTGATAATTAATAAAAATCAGATTTTTAGATATGTGTTTCATTTTGAGTTTTAGGTTGTTGGTAAGTAATTAAATATTAAAATTAACTTGAAGAACAATAAACAACAGATTAATTGACAACATTTTAATTACAAAACACCACAAAATCTATTGGACATAAAATGCCACATTCCGGATTGCTTAAGTACATCGCCGTATAGCTATAATAGTTCGTAGGTACAATACTCTATACCTAAACTTAGTTTAAAATTGTGTATTTTATACTAACAATACATACATATAACATACTCATAATATTTTACACAATTCATTTGCATGTTAAACCATATCATTTGAATAATACAAGAAGTATTGATCTGGTAAATTTTGAAAGTCAATTAGGAATGTAAAAACCACGCAATATATAGTAAGGAAACATCTCAAATTATAAGCATTAAGCGCAATAATTTACCAGTACTATGTTTTACAAAAGTGTAGCATAGATATTATCAATCATAGCAAGCCATGAAATCAATGCAACTTTACAGTTTTTTCATTTCTGTCTATTCAAAGAGCCAGTTCACAATATAATTTGCTATTTTTAAATTTTGCGGCTTGAAACGCACTCGTGTACACAGAAGTGGAAGTTAAATTGCGATGTTTATATCAATACAATTATAACTTGTTGTTATTATTATTATAATCAAAAGGTCTCTGTTTATTTGTCGATATATGTACTCAAACCTTACTTTCGATTATCTATAAAAATTTGCCTCACTCTTTCTTTGTGTTTTCACGAACTGACGCCCCAGTCTACAGTAATTAATGGGTCAGGAATTAAATCATAGATTAGAGAAATTAATAGAAAGACAATGTGAGCCAATACGTATAATATGCATATTTATTTAGTCCCTGGAAAATATCGCAGTGAACACTTCCCGAGCCTTCCTGAGCTTTAATGCGCAGATATTCAGTATTCAAACTGTTTTAACATGACAGATAATGATTTAAACATAGTGGTGGGAGTACACTGGTTACAACACTGGTTACTGGACACAAAACATGTCTTACTATTAATATTCCTATTTCTATGAAATAAATAATGCTCAAGTTTTACAAATATTCCAATTTGAATTTAGTTAAAGCATTCAAGTATGTTAAGTACCTAAGTAGAGACTTAAGAGTTTTTCTCCCATAATTATGCATTAGCAAAATATTAGGTATACCTAAGTTGTGTTAGATATTTTAGTAACTGTACAAATATGTTGAAATTCAACACGACAATGTGCATTAAAGTTAAGTACGGTTAAATAACACAAGTTCAGTTTCTATCAATTTATACATACATACCGATACTAATGATTAATGTTCGAAGCACGTTTATTTGTGTACTTTGTATCTATTACTTACACGACATCAAATCTATATTATACATATGGTTTCTTATATTATCTAGGTCTACTCTGAGCTTATAATATCACATTAATTATTTCGGACAAGCGTCGTCCACTGTGATGCTTCTCTCGGGTACACTGAACTCGAAAACGCGTAAGTCCTTGCGCTATAAGTGCAAAAAAAAGTGCAGCAAATCTTAAGTGCCGTAAGTCCAAGGAAACCGCAATTGTCGGCCACCGCGGCGGCTCGCCGAAATATAATGGCTTCGCAAAATCTTTCCAACGAACCACGTTTGTGCACTATTATGTCTTCCGCCGTCCTCAAGATTGTTTTATTCACAAGAGACACTTTTAGTTCTACGACCACTTGTACGTAAAATAACTTTGTTGAATTCAGTTCGCCACTCGACACTGGGTTTAGACGTGTATGGGTTCGTCGTCGTCCTCGTCGTCAGAGCGTCGATCCAGTGAGGGCTCCCTGGGGGACCTGGGGGGTGGCGCCGGGCTCCCCGGGTCCACTTCAGGGGAGGGCGTGCGCCGCGCTTGGGCGTAGTACCCCAGAGCCCCCAGACCCGGCGCCCCTAGGGAGCCAAGATGTGCCGAAGGACCCGGCAGGCCCAGCCCTAGTGGCGGGGCACCCGCTAACGGCGCGCCCCGGTACAACCCGCACAAATATAAACTTGTTTTCGAATTGATCATCAAATATCTTTGTAGCTTTTAAGGATTTTTAAAGTGAATTATTAATAATTAGACGGTTTCGACAATTTTTACATAAATCGTTAGTATCGAATGTACGTAATTTCTAAATGAATCGAGTTACATGGCAATCACTTTTTACTATTCGAGAATCTTTTTAGTAGTGAGCTTGATATCTATTAGATAGCCACTTTCAAAATCACCCTTTGACACTTTCTACGAAAATAAAAGCTTGTATAAAGTTTCTTAATGTAGAAAACGCAGAAAACAATTTTTTTCCGGGAGATTCGACATAAAATACGGTCGTATGGTGCAATGATCACCACACCGGACTGTCATGCAAAAAG
>DWGW01001740.1:0-10788 GCA_018247775.1 Udranomia orcinus
TTTCCTCGCTACCGTAGCTACTAGGGCTTCATAACCAGGAACATCTCTTGCGAGACGTAAAAAGTTCAGTCGGAAACGACCGTGAGTTTCGTTGTCCGTACATCCGAATAGGCGTTCTTCTGAACGAAAATAACATTTGGAGAAACCTAAATGACAATTTGCCAAACGTAATAGTTCAACGATCTCTCGAGCCAGGTGTGAATCCACGCGCACTGTACCCACATACGCGAGATACGGTCCAAACTTCTAACCCTAACCAGGCATGTGGGCTGAACCCTTGACATTACAATCCCAAAATCTATCGTACCGATCTACGGTATCGGTAATACAATGTATTCTGAAGTCTTATTCTAAATTGTTATAAACTTCTCATGGGGTTTAATAATCGCGTAACGCTGTTACAATTATGACATCTTAGTTTAGACTTCAAACTGGGAGTAACTTGCTTTGCTATTTACTCTGTATTTAGTAAGTGGAGTAGATGCTTAGTGTATTTAGATGCGCCAAACAGTGCCACCCCAAAAATAAGCTAATGATGTCATATCCCTTGACCTATATTACGCAATCGCAAATCCTTAAAACCGGTCTATGGACAAGCAGATATCAGAACGGGTAATATAAATATGTATGGGATATAAAAAGCAAGAATTTGGCTAAATTCTCCGAAACTGGTTACTGTGTTGATAGTATAAAATTAGTGATTGGTGATTAATCAAGATCATAACACAGGTTAGAATCAGTAGCTATACATTGACCGGAGTACGAATTTTTTAATCAACCTTGTAGCTATTTGAAATATTAAACGGACAGTCACATCGTGGATTTATATTACTAGTTAAAGCCGGCGGTGCCGTCCGCCGAAATTTCCTACGTACTGACAAAATCGTAACTAAAGTCGACGTACTGCATTCTAATTGAAAGTAATTTCAAACGAACGAACAAGTATTGTAACAAGTAAGTAAAAATTGAAGCAAAATATATATATATAGGTCTAATACAAACTGTGGAGGTACATGTTCAACACACAGACGAGTTTACAGATTTATTATACATACGTATAAATGTGTAAAATCCAAGGTCAAGGAGAAGCAGTGAGTGAGCAACATTTCTGTCGACAAACGTTACGCGCAGGCGGCGGGCGGGTGAGCGGCCAATAATTTCGTCGGGACATTTCACTGAATCACGAAATGAGCGATAAGCCACGTCGCGCTCGAATAAAGCGGGGATACCAGTCAAAATATTGTCGAGTATCGCCTCGCGTGGCGAATAAAAACAATCGTTGTTAATTATCTTTACGAGGTGTGCGGTGGGTGAACGCACCGGCGTGGCCCGCTTGGCCCGGCGCCAACTCTCACGGTAAACGCTCCTAATCACCGAGCTCTCGGCCAGTTAGTATGCTCCTGATAGCTTATAAACGCCTGGTACGCGCTAAACAATCGAAGCTAAGATATCCGCGGCTGTGTCCACCACGCACTGGATTCCTACAAATTGAGGTCGTACATTTCATAAATAATACAACAGTTGTCGTTTTATAAATATCGCATCTCTGCTTAGTGTTCGGTGCGGGTGTTCGGTCTCCTCTGTACTAGGTAATATTGTGAATGGAATTGATTCATTCAGGAAGACGTCGTTCCCTTAAAATTTATGAGTCGTGAACGCCACAGAGGCACATAAAAGTGTCTTATCTCTAATAAACAACGCAAATCTTACCAATGTTACCGATATACAAAAAATGTGGTTTCCAGTACCCATACATTCAGCAGACCTATCCTGTATCCAATAACCACGCATCAAGCTTAGGACCTTATCTAAGTCAATCTTGTCTCAGGTTTTATGGACTCTGAACTCCAAGACTATAAAAAAGGACAAACAAATAGTCTGTCGATCGAGATTTGATTGACCACTCTTTACAAATACAAAATCAATGAGAGCTTCGAGTATCCAATCTGAAGGAGAATTTAGGTTGTGCAATATTGGAGTTTTTGTATGGAGGGAAATTTACGTTACGGCGATAATGTAGGTGTTATCGGTTATCAACCTTGTTATCTCAGTGCAGTGACATAGACCTTAAGTTAGCCGTGTCTTCCGTGTAGGGATGCACGCCACTCGAAAAGTAATCTACTCGTATATTTTAAAGTTATTTAATATTCTATATTTCAGATCAGATATTCCCGCGAAACTAATTTAACTTCGGCATGCCGATACGGTAACAACCCTATTCGATTCCACAAAAAGACGTCGGGGATTCCGTATTTTTGTACCGCCGGCGGAATATCAAAGTTGTTTTAGGTATACGCCACGATGGAATGTTATTGCTCACGGTCGGCAGCGAAGTTGACACACGAGCAATCCTAATCGCACGCCACAATCGTCTTTTATGTGAGACGTAGAGTGTTTATAATGGCGTACGCGACGTCGATAAGCGATGGAACAGTGGGCGCGTGTACCAGGCCACCACGAACGCCAAGATGTTGGTGATAACGCAGCGTCTACGAACCCATTGCCGAACATTTGACGTTTCCGCCTAGACCGCCGACGTGAGGTCACGGCGTTGCGTAATCGTATTTTTGCGATTCACCGCATACATTTGCTAAAGGAAATTGACGACAATGGCCAAGCATTATATTGCTAGCTTTGAACGGATGTTTCGCATTCCGTAAGCCCCAACACGTTACAGGTACTGCTTATGAGTCACTGGTACCGCTGTCGATGCACTGTCCAGCTGAACTCACGAGACAGGAGTTATTTAGTGCATTTTAATCACATTCTTAAATACCTCATCACGTGTCTATCGAACGAACACATCACAATAAAAAACGAATTCCAGTTATTCCAGTATTTATAGAGAACCCCTGTTAGAAATGTATCCATTGTAGTTCTAAGATGTAAATGGATCTAACGGCATGCTTTAATCCATCATCATCTCCTCTGGTTCGCATCTTCAAATTCACAAGGTTGTCTGGAAGAAATCACTTCTAAAACGTTAAGACCCTTCTCGTATGTCTAGTGATATAACCATTAATTTCATAATACGTTCAAACAAGACAAAGCACATTAATGGAAGTTGGCCATTTAATGTGCTTTGTTATGTGCTAAATGTATTATTATGAAAAAATAGCTTGAAGATTCTTTCGTAATGAAAGTTAATCTGTGAATCTTCAGTGAATAACAATCCTACATACATGTTTATGTACATACGCGCACATTACATACACGCGCTTATTTTTTTGTAGAGTATAAAAAATCGTTCCATGAATGAAAAGCAAGATGAAGTAAAGACCAATCACCCGAGGATTCTTAATGATGGACATCTAATAGTCATCGGTTTGTCAACGTGCGACTTCAAAGATATTGCTTGTATTATTAATGATTGTTTGCCAAGAAATCTTGTAACGCCACATCTCTCTTCTGATTAACAACGGGCAAAAAGTGTTTTATTTATCACACCAAGGATACTCGCTTTCCATCGGGTTCGTTCATACAGAAACTGACTGATGGATAAGTGTTGCATCCAATAATTATACGACTCCATGGCTGCTAATGTTTTTATGTTATTGGCAATGATAGTACAATGCCACACTCCAATTCCTTCAAAACGGTTCAATTTCATTATCAAAAATAGAAGATACTTGATTCAAATATAAATGAAAAGGCGATATGTTGTAAGTCACATAAATAATTACTATAAACGTCTGAAAGTCGGGACATCTCGGCGCTTATACAAACATTTACGTCTGTTTACGCCAGTCTGTGGATCAGTGTTTTGAACCCTTGTAAATTTTACTTACACGTCATTTCACGAGCGCGAACTTTTTACGTTCCTCCGAGGTATTCGAGAGCGTTTGCCCTGTCTCAGTGCTTTTTTCTAGTCTGCATCGTTTTTATCTTGTTATTCGTCCGCTATACATCGTACATAAATCCTATCACAGAAGTAAGCGGCCCGCGCTGATGAGTCAGTCACACGCGGCCATAATGCTTTAATGTATTGAAATATTTTTACGTTATTGGGTTGTAAAAGAGCGTGCTGCCGACTTGATGAATTGGTCAGGACTCGGACGTCCATAACGAATCTTAAATAGAAGCTTTGCTTATCTGATCCATCTTTGCTTCCACTGATCTGTGTTTACATTCCAAGTCATCGCTTTGTTAATTTTCCTTGTTATTTTGTACCAGGATAGAAATGTGTTGATGATGAACAATGTATATTTATGAGTTGGTCCTTTTACCTACTTACGATGTTATTAATTTCATATTTACTTCAATGCATGGTTTACTGAGAAGCGTTTGTTGAAACCGCAGTAGGATAGTCCCAGCGACCTATTTAACAATCCTATTAATAGTACAAATATTTGAATATTAGATGTTTGTTTAATGCAAAAATTAATGCCTGGATTATAATGAGATTGGACTAGAGCATGGCCTAGGGCATACGATCTGGGGAATTCATAATTAGTTGACTTGATAATAATAGACTAAATTAAACATAAACGAAATGGGCAACAAAAAGTCAGTAGGTACAATAATGTTAGTATATATTTATTCTTCATTACATATAAAATAAAAGGATAAATTACAATGGATCTAAAATAAACTGCTATTTTTCGTCAAGAATAATTTTAGGTAAAATATATTTTGTTGCTTAAATATCCAATGCTCTTTACCAGGGTTGCATCAAAAGGCGAATGTAACGTCAACGTACCGAAAATGATTCTATTTTGGAGATCACCGCACCCAGTAGGTACTTTGACGTCTGAACGCCTCTTAGGTCGGATTTTATGGCGATTGCATCTTCGGAGGTCGTCAATTTTTATCTAATTTCGTCCTTAACCCCTGGTAATAAGTATCATGTAACACGCAAGTGAAATAAAGCTCGAAAGTATATAGCTCCCGTAACACTGAACTCTTATGGGTTTGAAATTACTTGTTTCTTACATTTATGACCAAAATGACGCATGCAGAAATCAGCCGGTGTTCGAAGATCACCTAAAAATGATATTTGCATTATATTTAATAAGCAATTCATTCGGTTTTCAAGACCACACACTTGACATTTCGTTTTGTATTTTAATGCGAACCTTTTAAGTCGTTAGAGAAACTATTTCTCAATAGCACATAATTTATAGCTTATTAAAAAGTTTATTAGAAAAGATAATTTAGTCGACATTTTGTATGCAATTTGGCTGTGTGTGGTAAGTCAGTACAAGTTTTTACGGTTACATGTCAAATTGTGTCGTCAGAAGCGTCCCATAAAAGCTTAAGCCTGCTATTCGATTGTATTTTTCGCTTTGAACCACCATTAACGGTGATCAAACCTTAATTTAATTATGAATCATAGGGTTGGGTAAAGGTGTGTCGAATAAAAGACAAAAATGCTAATATCCAATTCTAAGAAATGAAATTTAGGACAATATACACTAGATCCTTGACATGGTCATTAATGGTAACCAAACTGTATTTCGAAAGGTCCGGGGTTAGATTCCCAACGACGCAAAAATGCTGAAGAATTAGTTAATATATAATAATACATTTTTGCTTTGTCGTTCGGACTGTTTAAAGTCTTTTCTCTGTCTCTTCAACGACTCCCAACATGAATCCCAACCCCAATAGGCATTCCCATGAAGTTGATGCTTTATTTATACACACTTCAAAAAGCTAATATATATAGCTTCATTATAATATATAATTCCAAATCTCTTTGTGTAGCTAACCAGCAATCAAGGAACTGGTGTTGTTCTCGAGTCAAATATTTCGCCGTTGTACGCAAAATATTCAATTTAATTTCCGTTGGCCACGATATCCAAGTTTATATTCTTTTTGGTGGATTGCTGAGGCCTTACTCAGAGTACCGACATTCCGATGGGCGGTTAAGGTACGCGCCAATTCTAGCTAAGGCTCGTAATAAATAACATCAAAGGCTTTTTGAATAGAATTACGTAAGCATGTTTTGTTATTTTAGTCGTTAACAACATAATTAATTTAATACCGAAGTAACGATATCGTTTTACACGTCTGTTCAGAGTTTTTATAATAGCAAAAAACTGTATTCCGTTTTACCCTCCATATTTAAGCGTTTATTCACCAAGCAGCTGGATCACGACGATTTCTCGTTCAGCTTTTATATTTGACAGTGACCTTAAAACACTCAATAGGCCAGACGTAAAAAAATAATAGGCAGTCTGCCCGCTTTGTACTAACCCTCCGTATTAGCATATAACAAAAAATAATTGCGTTATAAGACTAGCCATAGAATTATTCGATGGCGGAATAAAAGTTACCATAGAAATAGCGAAGGGCGCTCATTTGAAAACGTTTTCTTATACTTTGGTACCTCGACGTGTATTATTACTTTTACTTCATTTATCGTTTTCTTGAAGATTCTTTATGCGTATGACAACCATATGCGACCCTAATTTGGACCAATGAGACATACAATTCGAGTAATATGTTTGCGTACATACAATCAGTTACTACCTCAACACACTGAACTGTCAACCCTACAACTATTTGACCGCCATTAAAAAACCAAACACGAACAGCGAACTTCCTTCGGGTAAGTCGCGAAGGCTAATCTTTACAATTCGCACTAGTCGGTTGCCACCTCAACGCCCATCTAAGGCTATACTCCGCGGCCTTGGGTTTTCGACAATGACCCTATGGCGTACGCGCATTGCGTACTACCCAAGTTCAAGACCGGACTAGTACACGACCAGCCTAACCTTGGTAGCCTACTGTATAAAGATCGAATATTGTATGATAGATACGAATAGAGGAGATTATGAATTTTATAATAATTGTTTGTTTCGTTGCCAAATTCTTCGGGTTTTGTAACAAGAGTTATGTATACTTTGACGAAGCTTTCTATGTTATTTCTCGATAGAATTAGTAGGTTCGACTGGAGTCGACAAATATGTGTGCCTTTCATGCCTTTCATATCTGTGTGCCTTTTATACGCATAAGTAAGCTTTTATGCGTATGAAAGGCACACATATATGAGACGAATTTATCAATTAAAGTGACAAAACGTGTCGTTTCTGTTTTGACTATATAAGTATATGTTGCAGCAAGGTTCCACCCGACCTCATTTGCAGGTCTGCGTGCAGCATTAATATCTGACCGGGACATATTATTATAAAGGAAAGAATTAATATTTGAGCGCGCTGCAAGCTGCAGTCACCGCCCAATTTGTTAGGTTCCGGCATATTGCAGCTCGTACACTTAGCTGGCAAGTTTGAAATATGGCATTTTTAATAAGTGTGCTTAAGGTACTGCTACACTGCAAGACAATAAAATATAGCTATATAGTTTATTATATAGCTGTATATCTCAGAATCTATGCAAAATTACAATTTAAAACACTTTAAGACGTCTCAAAGCGTCCGTTACACTGTTGGTTAAGCGATGATTAGTTAATTAGACGTCGTTGGGTGCGACGGCGAGACTGACGCGAAGCGATTAGCGTAGCTTTCAGTGTGCGCGAGCTTCATGGAGGTGACGCGATACTCATTGTGCAAACTTCGGAGACGTCGCGCCGCAGTTCATTGTCAGACCCACCCCTTTATTTACAATAATTGCGACCGTTGTATGAACAACATTTGTTGACAAAGACGAGGACCAAAAGGCAGTTTTGTTCGGTTTCCGTGAAGCTTGGTCTTTATTTGACGTTAAGGTACGTTTTAAGTAACAGTACGAAGAAAGGAATGATAATAAAAGTATCCTTCTGTAAATCCTAAATGTCAAAATGCATATCGTACTCAAGTACTAGTTCAAGTCTCGGTTGGAAATAAGTTTTGGATTATCTTATTTGGAAAAATATGAATGACCTTTTTCGCGGCTTTCGTGTCTGTCCAGACGGTCTAATGCGTCGGAGATTAATTATTAGTCAGCCAGACACTCAACAAGCATTTCCAACAAGTTCATAAGTCATAACACCTACTGCCGAAACAGACTTACATACTCGGTGAGACATGAAAAAAATAGGTATATTTCCTGTACGGACCAAATCCGAATGATATTAGCGCGGCTAGGTCAAGCCTGGCTTCTAAGGGACTTCAAATGATAGAAGCTGAAATGGAATTACGTTATTGACTCCGTGGCAAGTACGACGCAGAAAATGTTACCTCAATGTATCTAGTATGAAAAAGATACAACGAGTAAATATACTACAAATATATTGCAATATATTATACTTGATTGAAATATAAAAATAATGTTAAGGTAAATGTTAAAACTTTAGAAAAATACAAGATTTCATGAGGTAATTTGAATTTTATTATAAGGGTTAAGAAATCCACATAAAATCTAACAAAGTTGAACAAACCAAATAAGATGCTTTTCATGCATGAAATTAGTCTAGAAATTTAAATACACCGCGATTGTCGAAAATCTTCATTTCACTCTAACAACCATTAGGATTTTTTTTTTAAAGTAAACTGACTTTTGTAGACGGTTTATTATTTATTAATAAAATTGTACAGTAACTATGTAAATATGGTGTTATTAATAACATATAATGATTTTAAAAAAGGCGACGGACGCAAATTTAAAAAAAAAATATCCAAAAAAGTGACTCGTAATTATAATATGACTTCATAAATATTACGAGTAAGCAACGGGACTTCATTCATTAGTCACGTGGCGATACTTACGAGCAATTATGTGGAAATTAGGTATTGTTGCCAGACATTTTAATTCACATTGTGTCTTATGCAATGATATTCGTCGCAACCTTAATTTTCGGGATTAATACTAATTTATTTAAGGTACTGCATGAGAAAAAACTATTTATCTCAAACGTTACGTACCAAGTAGCAGTTTAGTTTGTGACTTGAAAACGTGATTTAAATTTGTCCGATTGTATATCGACTAAGTTATGGGAATATAGTCTGTTCATTTACGCTGTCAGCTGTGCGTTTCACATGTTAGCTTGATCAAAAATTAATTCGATAAGGATACGTCGCGACTGTGAAACTTCGACTCCTTTTTTTGGGTTAAAACAATCTTACCCGTTTATTACCATACTTTTGATGGTGGCGGAAGACCACACCCTGCAAACCATCAACGAGACATACTTGATCTGCGTTCCTTCCTCGGAGGTACCAACGCATCGAACGAACGAAAGAACTTCAATCGATATAATTTAAATTGTATGCCCTAATTTCGATAGAACAGCGTCCACTCTAGAGATTCTGTTCTGATTCCAGGGCAACTTTTAGTTGTCAAATATCCGTATTGCAAATCAGCTAACCATCACGACTGAAAGCCACGTATTGGAAGAATGTGTCCAACGATCAGTAGTAGGTGGTAAGCTATGTAGTATTTGATAGTAGTGTCGGATGCACCTAGCCGACTAAATGTCACTCGGTGAGCCCGACGCCGCATTTAGTCGCTCCAAAATAGACCGCCCGCGTTCATCAACCCCTCACATTCGTCATTACTCGTCGTCTGCTCGGCTGACCTTTACAACGGCGCGCCTCTTCGCTAACACTCGTTAAACAATCACTCACGACCAGTAATGGACTACAAACACTGCGGAACTCCCGCCGACACAACGCTATTAAAGTTTCCCCTCGAATATCCGGATTTCATCCTATTCGTACGTAACTCAACGCATTCGGGCTGAGACGATTGTCTGTATGTAATTTGGCGCTGTCAAATCGAATCCGAAATTAATTGAGTGTTCGATTCAAACGAGGGCCCGACCGCAACGATACCGCAATTTGGGCAGTCATAATGACGGCGCAGCAAAAACTGACACCTGCGGACCGAAAAAACAACAATCGATTATTTAATCTCGATCCGAACGGATCGGTCGGCGGATACTTCGCGACTTTGTTTGCACAGATCCCGGGCGGACGCGAAGTCAAAGGTCCCATAATTTGTCGCGGTAGCGGCGAACCCGAGAGGTCCATGAAACTGCTACTGGATGTTTGTAAACAACTTCGTAAAGTTTACACTTTTTTACGTGACGCCTCAGTCAGCTGGTCGTTACGCAACCGAATCGCCTTTATTACGTCTAGCTAGGCTGGCTAGAATGTTGAGGGGCTGGGTCGCTTGACAGTGATGTCTCGCACGTTTCTCCTAAATATCGATCGCGATGCCAACTCTGTGGTTTTCCCCAAATTAATTCAAACAGATACAATCATGACCAGTTTTGTTACGCCAGTCTCATTTCTTATTGTATTATAATTAGCGCATTTATTACTGTTTCACGTTGTCGCATTATTTCAAACTAAGTCTAGTCGCATCCTTTCTTAAGCACCCTCACTTTTGTAACTTCTACTCTAAATAATGCTTTCCTGAGCACCGAATTCCTCGGCATCGTCGCCGAACAGACAGATCGATAATTGGCGAGGTTAATGTGACGCGGCGGCCAATGCGTCACGAAAGATTGGACATCGACATTTCTACCAGCAGTGCTGTTATTTCTAGCGTCGTCAGAGCCGCCAACTTTAGATTAGACAGGGCTCATCTGCATTCAGCAGTTATTTGCGGACTAACACGCAATCTTCATTCAGATCCTGGAGTATTTTCTATGACATTCAGGGTAACGAACGAGCGTGCAGTACGCCTGATGCAGTCTTCCATGATCCCGTGTAATCGAACAAAAACAGGCTCGAAGTTCTTACGAATGTTGACAGGTGGACTACAGATTCGTTAGTATTACCCCTGAAGACTAAGTTGAAACGCTTCGGTTCAACGTGTATTCACTTTACTTGAAACCAGAATATGGAACACTGTGGCTATACGGCAGAGATAGGTATGGTGCCTTCGGAGTCGAAACATGACTTC
>DWGW01001741.1:0-10785 GCA_018247775.1 Udranomia orcinus
TACATTCATTTATTGACCAGAAATATAGGGGTTTTCCACTAAACCGATAACAAGCACTAAATCTAGAGTCATGATGTATCAAAAAACATCCACGTCTTATTTACCTATCCTATCCTAAAACAACTTGAACATCGTGTTGGTTACTAGATATAATTAATTTACATACTTTTGAGCAAGTAATTACTACGACTCCGACTAAAGCTAGGCTATATGATTGTCTAGCATACTATAGTCTAGTGGCAACTCTGAGTGCAAAACCAGATCGTGGGTTCAGTTTCCAAAATAAAATGTGCAGAGGATGAACTATTCTATCTGGGTCTACTTACTTACTTATCAATTATTTATATAGTATTAAATTAAAGTATAATACGTGTGTGCGAAAGTTGTCCGGTTATTGTAGTATAGATTCAGCAGAGATTTACATCTCATCGGAAGATGTTGTGTGTTGCCTCGTTAATTATAATTATGATTTTGTAAAAAACCGGCTTCCAATACATTTGTCCCTTTGACCTACGTTACAAAAATAACTCTAAATGTACCTAATTCAATCAATTGTCAAACTTAAGTTTTGTTCATTTTCATTGAATCGAATGGTAATTCAAGTACACTTGCATTTAAGGTCTATTATTTGACTTTGCTGTCTTTTCTATTTAAATTTATCTTTTCCGATAAAGGAGTATAGCCTACTATTCACGCAATAAATCAAGTAGAGTGGGAATAGGGAGACCACCCACTGGGTGTCGACATCCCTCGCGGGGAAAAGAAAATTGAATCAATTGTCCTTAACAGCGACAACTTGTTAAAATCTGGCGGAAAATGTACTTTGATATTTATAATGGGTACGAGGATGTCGATAAAACTTTTATTGAATGACTTTTATGACAAATCAATAGAGAATTTGGAAAAGAATGAATGGATATAGAAGTAATAATTAGGTAAATTGTGCTGATAGCATTTCAGTAATACATCACTGCGGGGAGGCTGATCCAGCAATGGCATACATAAAATGAATTGACAACCTTTCCTTTCATCTTTATTTCCATGTTCTATCTATTTTATACGTTATGTGTCTAAATTATTTTATTGGATTACTAATCAATGGACCCGAGCAATACAACGGACTTTCCACGATATGTATGTATTTACGTATTTCCCTTAAATACTGTCACATTTCACAATAAAATCTATCTTAAATATGTTGTAATGTAAAACTCAAATCTAAAACTTGTTTAAGTTGACCTGGTTTTTTACCAAATCCCATTTTTATACTAATGTATTTAAGTTCGCAATCAAATATAATTTAATTGACCCAAAAAAAACCCTATGGCATATGTTACGCATCGGTTAACGTCAGTAGCGGAATAGCGTAGTAGGCATTCGAATCATAATGTATAAGTTACTAGAGCTCTTTCTAGATGCAGGAAAGATACCCAAATAATAAAGTTATTTTGTCAGCACTGACGAAAAGTTAAACTAGGTCTTTGTATACTTGTGTTTCAGCCAACTGTAATACATACTACAGCGTCAATTAGATAATATCTATTATAACGGTTGCAGCTACCATTGAATAGTAATATGCTTTTTCTCACTAGTTACTTATAAAATATAAACAAACAAACCAACAGTTTTATTGACCAGTTTTATATTATTGTATAAATACGAAAGTTAACCAACCAATGTTCATATAAAAGCCTTAAAACGATTAGGGGAGCTATAACATGAAATATCATTGGTTAAACCTCATTGACTTTCAGTGCGAGGCCGTCATACATAAAGCTTCGCTCTATCAAAAGCTTTAGAAGTGTAATTACCCGAGATGACGCGGGCTCGCCTGCTCTTGACTCGCCGAGAGCCGGACATAGGGTGAGGTGGGTGAGGGTGGTTCACTTCCGCCCCGTCGCCATGGTTACACCCGCAAGAAGGGAGATTGCAACAAGTGGACTTTATCACTGAATATTTATTCTATTAGAGGCACGTAGCAAGTTAAGTAGAGTGAAAAAGCTTTGGTCCTGTATAAGAAGGCAGTTTTATCTACATGGTTGATACCGGTAAGAACCATATAGAATTAGGTTGCCTTGATATGATATGGTTATATAATCGGGTTTAATTAGAAGACAGTGAAAGTAGCCACGTAAATAAAGCAAGGTAAACTTATGCGAGAATACAAGGATATAGCGGAGTCACAAGCCTATTTGATCATTGCATAATTCAAATTCTTGAGATACACTATATTTTGTTCAATTGTACCTAATTATTGTCTCAAACTTTGATATAGAATTAATTTTTTTTTTTAATATTATTAAAATTATATTTACCCTATTACCAAACCAAAGCATCTATTTATTCCAATTTCTTACTATAGGCCTAGCGCTTAACTGAGTAGGTTCCTGAGGTAATGGCGCGGAGCGGAGGGCTAAATCTAAAATCCACTAACCTACCGTATTTTCAATCGATGGGAGGAGACATATATAGTTTAATGTATGGAAAAATGTTTCAGTTGACAGGATAGTTATGACATGGTAATGGCGTATGTTATACAGAGAGATCTTGTGAAAAATGTTTGGTTCCCAAAAGCTGAGACAGGACTCATCATGAGAATTCTTCGTATCGCGATGTATATAGGAAAAAAATTGCGAAACCTTCGCCTCTTAGACCGACAGCGCAGGTATAATAAATCGATGTGAAGCCCAAGTTTTATAAAAGGTAGTTAGATACGTGTATGTGTAAAACTGCTCCAGATAGTATTCATGATATACTTTTATCTTTTCCGATATATGCAGCTATGTTCAGGTCTGGTCTACGTAAATCAGTAAGTTATTTACTCATAACAGTGATAATAGTGATCAAGTCACTCCGTTAAGTGTGCCAAGATACAAGATACGTTTACTTTTTGATAGACAGACAGACAGAGCATTTTTTACGGAGCACTAAAACTTTATTTCTAATTGGGTTTCTTCCTTACAACGGTCGTCAATATGACCTCAATATATATAAGAACCTATTACTTAAGCCGTAAAAACGGGACGTCTCGCCACATGCGGAATGGTTGGCCACTCACTCATGCTCACGCTCAAAACAACTGCGCTCATGATTGTTGTTCTTTCATTCTCATAGCTTATTATCGTTACAAACGATAAAATAATAATCATAATCATCAACTATATTTATTTTTTTATGGGGGCTTTTTAAAAACTTATTCAATTTTCTAAATCAAACTAAGTGAATTTTGCGGTCGTCATGTTTAAACTTTATATTGTGCTAATTTTTTCAGGGTCGTGGTAAGCTCGGCATGGGTGTAAATAATAACATTTTCAAAGCGTTTACGCCAACCGAACCGAAGATATAATTTTTTTTATTGCTATCATTGCATTAAAGCATTGATAGTATTCTATGACTGTCTTTCTATTATTCCTTCCATGCTGTCTACATAAATATCTATGGTCGACGTAATGTCATTCACACATCCTCGATCTCCCCCTCCATTTTCTTGTCTCTAGTCGACGACGATATGAAAGTTTAGGTTCAAAGTCTGGATCAAAAATTACTTAATTTTTAGTTCATGTTAGTTTATTTAATTTAAGTTATAGTTCATTTTGTACATTCAAAATGTCGAACAGCAAAATGTTGAGCGCGTTGAAGTTTATAAGAAGTCGTAACAATGTTAAATTTCTTAATAGTAAGTACCGATTGACTTTTAAGCCGATTGCAATCTAAAAGTACAAAAAAGTGATGAAAAGTGCGTGCCTTAAGAAATAGAATTTTGTAGTAGAGGCGTCCTAATAATAAAGTTTTATTTTTGTACTAGATGTACACAGTAGATCCTATGCTGTTGCTGGGACTCAAGTTCACACAAAAAGTAAACTGGTTAATGGAGTTTATGTTGTTACATTGGACTCGCCCAATGTTAAGGTAAGTTCAGAGTAATCATTTAAAACGAAACGAACAGTTTTATTAGTATGATAATTAATCTTAAGACCAGATTAAAAATTCGAACTTTTATTAAACTTTTTATCTATATTTGGAAATCATTTTAATAGTTACACTTTTCTATAAGAAGTTAGAAACTATGAACTAAATTGTACTGAATATCCGCTATGTATCATATATTTCTAGTTATCGAAACATTAAGGTGTAAAGGAGTACTGTACGTCTGGAAAACTAAAAAATTTTTACAGCAGCATAATATATCATAAGAACACACTTTTCAGGTCAAAACGACATCTTAAGACCACTGTTCGAAAGAAGTACAAAACTTCCTGCTGTGTGTATAAAAGTGATATTATTTTAAATTTTATATACAATTTATCTTTAATTTTTTTTTATTATAAAGCTAAATTCTTCTAGGTTAATTCTTTGAACAAGGATGTGATGGACGAGGTGCAAACCATCATTAATGAAGTGGATTCAAATCCAGCTATCGAAGCCGCTGTTATAATATCTGGCAAACCTGGGTGTTTCATTGCAGGCGCAGATATATCTATGATAGAAGCATGTAAAACTAAAGAAGAAGTAGTAGGCTTAGCTAAGCGTGGTAACTAATAACTTGTTAATATAGCTGTTACATATTGTTTAACCAAATTTCCACACTATCTTGTGTGAAGGAATAATTGATCTTTGAAAAAGAAATCTCTCGTAAAATTTTGATAGGACTTACAAACATATTTGAGATCAAAATCTGTTTCAATTTTTAAAAGAAATTATAGATAATAAAAAAAAACAGTAGGTATAGCTGCCAACAAAATAAAAAGTTTACTTGTCATTTGTACTATGAAATAATATACTATCACATTTTTAGGTCACGAAATATTTAAAAGGATGGAGACTTCACGAAAACCCTATGTAGCAGCAATACAAGGCAGTTGTCTCGGTGGAGGGCTAGAAACAGCACTCGCCTGTACATATCGTATTGCCGTCAAAGACTCCAAAACTGGATTTGCATTACCTGAGGTTATGCTTGGTCTTTTGCCAGGTGGAGGTGGCACTCAAAGGTTGGTTTTATATTTCAAACAAGTATCCTTCAATAACTATAAAATTAACATTCTGTGAAGTCATACTTTTTTGCTAATTTGTATCCATGAGCTGAAATTTTCTGCCATCGAGACAAGGTTATTATTATATATTAAATTGTATTCATTTATGTAAAAATATTCATTACACATGCATGGACAGAAATTTAAACTGTTTATAATTTTTTCAGAATGCCTAAACTCACTTCAATTCCTACGACGCTGGATATGGCACTAACTGGAAAGAATGTCAAAGCAGACAGGGCTAAGAAACTTGGGATTGTTGATCTATTAGTCTCTCCTCTTGGACCTGGTAAATATTTACTCAAATGCTTGTTAGGAATAATATAGCTATGTATACAAATTGTACTTGTATACTTGACTATGTAGCAAAATAGGAAACATTTGCTATCATATTCTTATTGATTTTTCTTATTGTTCAATCTCATTATATTTTCCAAAATCAACTTAAGTAGTATAACTTTTAAAAATTATAATCATGCCTCTTACAGGATTGGCTCCATCTGCTGAAAACACTGCAAAGTATTTAGAAAATGTTGCAATACAAATAGCCAAAGATATTGCTTCAGGCAAGTTAAAAATCGATAGGTCCCAAAAAGGTTTAGTTGAAAAACTCACTGCAGCGGCAATGCAATGGGACTTTGTTAAGAACTTTGTGTTCAACAAGGCTAAGGAGCAAGTAATGAAAGCTTCTCGAGGTCTCTACCCAGCACCCCTTAAGGTAAGGTAAACTCTTGATTATTATTTATCAATGTGGCAGTTAGCTAAGTGTTTGCAACTTCATTAACTCCCACATTATTCTCTAGCGCTATACAATGATTAACCCAAGAAATCACAAAGATTTTTAACATAATTCTTACTTACTTCGGAAAAATACGGAAATTAATCAATCAATTCAGATTTTAAAGGTTCTCTGTAAAGCCTATGTTATGACAGAAGGAATTCAACGAAATCTTTTTAGTAAGGCTGAAAATTCTCATTTTGTAGATTCTCGAAGTTGTTAGAACTGGAGTAGATAAAGGCCCGGTAGCTGGATTTGAAGCTGAGGCGCAAGGTTTTGGAGAACTTGCCATGACACCACAGAGCAAAGGACTTATTGGACTATTTAGAGGACAAACTGAATGCAAGAAAAATAGGTTTGGCAAGTCACAGGTGGATGTGAAAACGGTAAGGAAGTATAATTAACTTGTTTGTTCATAACAACATATTTATTTCTTTTCTTTTTGAACATATCTCATCTGAAAATGAGTTGCAACATATCCTTTTGCTACATATGTATTATATGGATAGTTAAATAACAATAAGTTAATTATATTCACAAAAGTTCATCAAATTAAATAATTAATGAATTATTAATATAAAAGAAATAAATTAGAAAGTATTGGAAGTTGTTAAGTATGATATGATGAATGATAAATGTGTTTTTTCCTGATAATATAAGCAATCAATCAGTAGCTAAATATGATCATATTTCTATATATATATGAAGTTTTTTGTGTTTGTTTCTGTGGAAGAAATTTTAAAGAAAGCTTGATTATATATCACTGCATGTACAACCATAGACATGTCTTTTAAACAGATTGGTGTTCTTGGTGCTGGGTTGATGGGAGCCGGTATTGTTCAAGTATCTATTGATAAGGGCTATAATGTTGTTATGAAAGATGCCACCAATCCCGGTCTGTACAGAGGTGTTGGTCAAATCCAGACTGGACTAAACAATGCTGTGAAACGGAAGAGGCTCTCTGCGTAAGTTCCAATTCTCTTTATAATATGAAAACAGTTTCATAGATTTTTTTTATTTATACTTAAAGCTAAAGCTGGTATTATACAACTTACTACCCTTACTACTATACAGTAAGGGTAGTAAGGTATATAATTATTATCACTGCTCTTGAAGATTTCCGCACCAATTCTACAATCTTCGCAGAGCAATGAAATTTTGTATGTATGTTATTACTAATAATTAATATAATTATCATTTATCATTGCAGCTTGAAAAAGGATGTATTCTTATCAAATATGGTGCCTACTCTGAACTATGATAAGTTTAAGAATGCGGATTGTGTGATTGAAGCTGTTTTTGAAGACATTAATATTAAGCATAAAGTTATCAAGGAATTAGAAGCAGTTGTCCCCAAACACTGCATTATTGCAACAAATACTAGCGCTATTCCAATCACAAAAATTGCTGCCGGGAGCAGTCGCCCTGATAAAGTTATTGGTAAGAAATTGTCATAAACAAAATTTTACATGCTTAAAAATGATGTTTTCCCAATGAGCAGTCAGCAAAGCAAAAGCCCAACTATGTATTTATTATAAAGCTGAATAGCAGAGCGAAGTTGCTGAGTGACCATAATGTGTAACACAATGTGCATTATACTTTGTTGGTAAAGTAATTTTACTTTATCAACAAAGAATCGAATCAAATTATCGAATATGCAACATTTCCTAAATATGCAGAAACTAAAATATTACAAAAAGCTAAGCATGTTGCTCTGCGCTTGTTTATCGCATAGATCTATCAAGTGAAACAACTCTTGTTATTGTTGAAAAGCATGTGAAGGTTTCAGCCTAAAAAAATATTATTAGCCTTTTTTTTTGGGCTATTTAATCTCCTCAATTTTCTACTTTCTTTTTATCCAAAGATAGGAATACAGTTCAGTTTGAAGTTGGATATGAATCCTCATGGGTTTTTTATATATGATTAGTTCCAATGTGTTAATCGCAAAGTCTTTTGCCCATAATGCCACTTATATCTGTATTGTACATTTAAAGTATATAATTACAAACAACCATAAATACTCACATATCAATTTGTATAAAAAAAATATTTTTTTAACATTTGTGTATTTTTCTGTATTATATTATGATGACATCGCTTAAATAATTTACACTCGTAATATTTGTTGTAGGCATGCACTACTTCTCCCCGGTGGACAAGATGATGCTGCTGGAGATCATCCGGCACCCGGGCACGAGCGACGACACGGCGGCGGCGGCCGTGGCCGTGGGGCTGCGCCAGGGCAAGGTCGTGGTCACGGTGGGCGACGGGCCCGGCTTCTACACCACGCGCATTCTCGCCACCATGCTCAGCGAGGCCATCCGGTAACGCGCTTGAGGATAACTAATGTATTGTTTATTGTAAGCTGGGCATGGGTGACTGATGACGTCATTCATGACGTCGTCGCGACCACGCCGTCTGAGATCTGCTTGTGTTACGGCTTACCTTTTAAAGCAGTGTTCAGACTAATGTTCTAAGAATGTGTTAAGAGAGATTTAATAAATAAGCAACACATTGGCTGTCGACTTTCCGCAGAAGGTCATCCCCCTTTATATTTGATTAAAGAAATACATGGGCTTATGATAACCCACCATAATATAAAACTTCTTTAAAATCTCCAGGTTACTACAGGAAGGAGTAGACCCGAAGGACTTGGATAGCATGACTAAACAGTTTGGTTTCCCTGTGGGTGCGGCCACGCTGGCCGACGAGGTTGGCATCGATGTAGGCGCGCACATCGCCGTCGATTTGGCTAAGGTTCGACTATATTAATATCGATAAAAGTAAAAAAAGCAATAATCGTAATTTTAATAGGTAAAATATTTGAACAATTCTTCCAATATAAAATATTTACAGGCATTTGGAGATCGTATTGGTGGTGGTGACCTGAACATCATGCAAGACTTGGTTAAAGCTGGTTTCATGGGAAGAAAGTCTGGCAAGGGTATATTTGTGTATGAGAAGGGTACAAAGAGTAGGGAAGTTAATCAAGATGTCATACAGATGTTGAAAGATAAGTACTCGCTCGAGCCCCGAGGAGCTAACACAGTTGAAGATCAACAATTGCGAATGGTGTCAAGGTAACTTTGTTTTTGTTTCATTATTTATCATTTAACTTTTATATTATTTAGAGAATTAGCCTTGAATTAATTTTATGTCGCAAGAAAAATAATTATGAATTGTTTATAGAGAATGAGTCATGTATTATATTATTATTCATAAGGAAACATGTAGTAAGGCAAAACTTAGGCGTTTCTGCCTTCTATTATGGATATCCATGGGCGCCAGTAACCACTTATCATCACGTGCATGTTCTTTTGCTACTACTTCAGTGTTGTGTGTTTGCTACATTAATGTGTCAAAAAAAATAATAATAATAGTAATAAATCCTCTGGAACAGATTTGTCAATGAAGCGGTGTTGTCGTTGGAGGAGAAAATCTTGCACAGCCCATTGGAAGGTGACGTTGGAGCCGTATTTGGTCTTGGGTTCCCTCCCTTCACTGGTGGACCTTTCAGGTAAGTCTCTAAACAATAATTGAATACAATTTCGTTGCACAAATGAATAATCTACCACAACAAAACAACTACAAATAAAATTATTCTATCTGAATATTATTATTACTACGGTCGTATTTTTATTTAGACTTTTAATTGTTTCGGTATTATTTAAATTGAATTTGAATTTCTTGATCATATACTATCAATACTATACAAACTCCGAACCAATGGTGTTGTGCCCTAATGTCATTATTTTCTTTCAATGTTTGTTATTATTTGTTGAAATAAAAATCAATTTAATCTTTCAGATGGGTAGATCAGTTTGGCGCTGATAATCTTGTAAAGAAAATGGAAGAGTTCCACGGTCTATATGGAGCGCCGTTCAAACCCGCACAAACTCTTGTCGACATGGCCAAAGACCCTAGCAAGAAATTTCATAGGAACTAAAAGCTAATTTTATAAATGTTATGGGATATCTTTATAAAATTCTATACGAATCGTAAGAGTTAAAGAAAACTCGTGAAAGCATTTCTTTTATAAATCAGGTTAATGCGTAATGACTAGCTAAAAATTAACAAAACCAATATATTGAACTGATTTATAAATATATCGCACATATAAAAATGATAATAAATCAATGTACGTATCCATATGTAAAGTGTAATCACGTTTAAGCGAAAGTGCCTAACATAAGAGCAAATTTACTAAATGAAGTAAATTTGTAGTATCCACTTATGTTTACTTTACTTTCACTTTGCACACTTGTTGTCGTTTTTAGGGCGCATATAAAAGCCGACAGTGCTCAAATACTTATATAACCTGCTACAGTTTAATTTATAATGATTGCAATCTATACAATAAATGAACATCTCAATAAAATCGTCTGCCATTCCAGCCATTTAAAACAGATGTAACGCAAAAAGTGTAACTAATGCGGCAGCAAATCTGTGTACTATTTTTTGGAGAAATGTGCAGTATTTGTTCATAATAATGTCTGTTGTTCGTGCATCCATATATATTGGTCAACTTTCCTACGTTATTGATGATATTGTTATAACAATTAAATGTTTAGAACTACTTTTAGGTAAAAATATCTTTCTAAGCCTTTATATATAATGAAAATATTTTATTTAGATTGGCCTATTTTTAAAAATAGGTCTATTTGTGTCGAAATTTGTATCTTCGTCCACTAAAATTAAAACATCTATTTATTTTTATTTCTTTTTTTTATTAGGTTTGACTACCCCAGAAAGAACATTAAAGAGTTATAACCTATTATATTATTATAACCTACTATATATATTCAGAGCCCGATTAACCTTGTATGGGCCTGTAGGCAATACAATTTTCGGACCCCTTTTCTTTACCTATACTCTGACTGACTAAATCATGCCTTTTTTCACGGGCTCATCGGACATTATGTTCCTTGAAAGGAAAGTGTAAGGATTGGAAGAAAGATCTGAAACATGAATCACTGG
>DWGW01001742.1:0-10783 GCA_018247775.1 Udranomia orcinus
AAAAAAAATAAAAATCTATTTTTAAAAAATCATATAAATATTTTATCCGCTTTAGTTAACAAGCCGTTATTACTTTTAAAAATGACAGTTTAGAAATAAAGCTAAAAAAGTTTAATTCATAAAAAAAATTATAGTATTTTTGTAGTATACTTGCAAATTTATTACCTTAATATCTAATTAATTACGGCGGTATATTGAAACGCGCATAATATTCCTGCTTGCGTAGGTCGCAAGTTAAGCAACATCGTATGCGGTCAGCCACGGAGTCAGATGAGTCCGTTTCTGAAAGATTTTCATGCGGGCTTTGAACTGATTTCGTATTTTTAAAATATATTATTTTAACATATATCTATTGATTAATGAATTCGTTAAAATGATTGAGTTATGAAAAACTCCAAAATTAAGACGGTGACTGACACGGCCGTCACGATACAGTCCCCAGATGGTCCCTCGATGTGAGTCCAGATTAACTGAACACCACTGGCGGAGTCGCGGAAGTTGCACTCGTCGATATAGTATGGAATTTCATTACATATTTTACCTTTATAATTCTGTACGTATCTTTATATTCAAGGAGGATTTTTTTTTATGCATGACAAGTTACTAATTTATTAATTTATTAACTAATACTAACTAATTTCCGGTTACTGTAAAGAAGTATAACATAATATAAATAAAATTTATTGAAATGTTGCTACACCTAGAGGAGCATAGTTATAACTAAGCAAAAAGCTAAAAGATGCAATATTTATGTAAATCAAAAGTATTATTTTAAAATATCCGTTTCTGAGATTACATTTATTTTATGAAAAGTTTTTGTTAGGAAATTAGCTTATAATTTAAAGCAAAAAGTATAAGTGTACCGAATTTCGTCGAAAAATAACGGTTTACATTTTCCGTTCAATCTAGATGAGCGTCATTATTGTTACGAGATTGTGGCATTAAAGGTAGAAACAATATTGATTCTAATAAATATCTTGAGGTTATTAAGGCAATGAAATACGTAAATATAAATAATAGGTACCTATAGGAATTATTTATGAATCATATTACGTTTTCTCGGCTCTGTAAAAAAAGTAGAACTGGGACAGGAATATTAGTTTGAGGACGGTAAGAAATTTTTGAACTCCAAAAACATAACCTTTTGAATTCATCGGAGACGTTGTTAATTAGATTGTATCGAGCGGCTCACGATTATAAATAGGTACACAAAATCATTTCATAAACTTCCATTAGTCAGCGATGTTCAGGTTCTCAGGCTAAGTAGATCAGAAAAAAGGGATATTATCTACGCAAAAAAAACTCTTAAAAAAATTGACTTAGTAAAAGAATTCTACGATTATGGTCCGATACTGTACTTACGGGACAGTAACAGTTTGTACCAATCAATATTTGTGTCAATAAATGTCAAACAGCAGTCATAACCCACGTAAGCTTTTTTGTATTTTTTTTTATTTATTGTACATCCCCTGTAGACATTTGTAATCAATAGACAAGATTGCAGTTGTACATTTTTGTGGTTTTGACAAAACCTAATACCTACATAAAAATAAGGACTCGTTGGACAAACTCATTAAAGTACTCCGTTACTCCCTTTAAACGAGAATACAGTTCTAACGCAGCTATTCTATGGAAAAATTATGATTAAGTTTTAGATTACCCATTAAGTATTCTTATTATATCTTTCATAATCAACTTTTGGTTTCGCACAAACTTACATTGTCAACCGATTCGAATTTTATTGGAAATTTGTGGTCTTCAGTCTTTTGTATTGAAAAGTTTGCAACATCGATTAGAGGTCATCCGTAAATTATGTCACTATTTAGGGGGGAGGGAAGGGGTCGATAAAGTGTGACGTTATATGACAAGGGGTTGGGGGCAGGGGTTCTAATTATCATGACGTGACATTCTAAAATAAATTGTACCTAGAAAAATCAAAAGTACGCTTTAAGAACAACATGAACTAAAACATATTATTTTTACCGAAATAAAATGTTATTGTAACAATATTTATTTATTTACATTGAATAAGCTTCAAAAACATTACAGATATAGTTCTAATTCGTTATTAAAGCACTGTTATATATACGAGTATACCCGCTTTGCTGCGAAGTTCGGTGATGGGTGTATGAAATATGTCAATACTTAGATCCCATGCCACCAAACCATTAATTAAGGTCAGCGCCCGCATCAAAGGGGATTCCTTTACGAGCAATAGTCGAAATTGTGTGACAGCTGTGTGTGTATGTGTGTGTGTGTGAGGTAAAAAAAACATGAAATTCGTGTAATATATGGATGGCCAGTTATGACTAAAACATAAAACCTCTTTTACAGTAGACGCGGAAGATGGTTGTATTTCAAATTGTCCACCGAAACAGGTACCAGGTTTGAAAGAAACTGAACCTATTTTTATTCTTCTTTATATTTATTACTATTCTATTCTTTTGTCTACATGTTACTTCTCCATCCTTATTATATTTATTACTAACTAGCATATAGTTAGTCGAAATAAAAAACTAAGAACTTGAAAGCCAAAAATTAGGTTTTACTTTTCGGTGTAATATTTTTATAGGACAGATTAATTAGAAAATTTTCAGCTAATTGTCGGTTGAGAATCGTAAGTTGGAAGAGTGAAAAATTATGTCAGAATAAATAGAAAAAAAAAGAAATTAGAAAATTTTCAGATAATTGTCGGTTGAAAATCGTAAGTTGGAAGAGTGAAAAATTATGTCAGAATAAAGGTTCAATTGCTGAAGGATGTGAGCAGTATGTATCTATTATGTTATTGATTATGAAACTATGATAGGCACTCCTAGGTGTCATAGTACTATGATATGTGTTTGTTATTATAAATTCTGTGACATGTCTCTGAATGAGATTTTATTACTATAAAAGATTTAATTTCACTTATTTTTCACACTTAATTGCTAAACGGAATAGATACTTCTGATAATAGTATTAATTTTATTGCGATGACCAAGGATATAATTATTCAAGCTTTCAGTAATACAAATAAACCATACAAGAATAAAAATGTATTCGTTTTAGAATATGGCTTACATTAACATCCTAGAAATAAGTTACTTATTTACAAAAAATACCAAAAGTCAACAATACTGTAACAAATATATTCAACGTTCTGACGTTAGTGTTGGACCTTGAAGCCGTAGCCTTTACCGTCGTGGTGTGCACCTTCAGAGCCGAAGTCGCCATGTTTTCCGTAAGAGGACTCTCCGTCTTGTTTCGCTGAATGGGCGACCCCGTGCTCCACTCCCGATTCCTGTTCATCCTGACCATTCTTTCCATAACCAGCCTCGTAATGTTCCGACTCACCAGAAGTGCCCTTCTTGTGTCCTCCGGCGCTTGATCCGTGATATTCGTGTCCATTACCGTACTTGTGGAAACCGCCTTGGTACTTGTTGCCGTCATAAAAATCGTGGTCTTTCTTTTCTTCATCTTTGTTGTATAGGTTGTGAAATCCGACTGTCTCCTCTCCCTTGCTGTGTGCCGCTTTGTGTCCATGATCGTCTCCTTTATAACCATGTCCTTGAGCGTAATGTTTCCCGTACGCGTCGGCATCATCATACTTTTTTTTGTAACCATCTCCATTCGACACGGCGTAACTTTCATACTTGTTGGAATTGTAATCTCCGGCATCACCCTTGCCATAATGATGAACGTTTTTGTAACCCTTGTATCCTTTATCACCGCTTGCATGGTGTTCGCTCGATTCGTGTTCCTTACCTGCGCCATGTTCATGATGAGGTCCGTTCTTGAAGTGACCTATACTTTTTAAATATTCATCAAAATCGTTTTTGTGGTTAGCGTAATGTTTTGCATAATCGTCGAAATATTTACTGTAATCGTTGTCCGCAATACCGTCCACTTGTTCGTCTTCTTCCGACTTTTCCACCACGGGGATCACATGTGACTCACTGGATTCGGACGCAGATTTATTGTCGTCTTCCTCCTTAGCATAGAATGGTCCCGCTGCCGCAGGGATCGGTGCTGCGAAGGCATGTGGCTGGTCGTAGAATTTTTTGAGGTGCTCCATAACTTCACTTTCTCCCATGTGTGTGACGCTTACTGGACCGTCACTCTCCTTCTTGTAGAGGTAGCCGGTGGCAGCGGGCTGAAGGTCCGAGCCGGTGGTCCGAACCATGACCATCCTCTCCACGGTCTCCCGCATCTCCATGCAGGACCCCCATGCTGTGATTAATAGTAAAAAAGCGATCGAGCGCGTCATTATCCCGCGGGCGATTTCAACGGTAATGACCACCGGCGTCGTCGCAATCAGTTATATAGTGAACATAATACAGCATCGAACATTGACATTCATAAATGGCCCGAATCGATCGCTCTCTAGATTGGGCAACTGTCTTCTGTGTCAATGATAATGAAAAACCCTGTATAATTGTACGGTGCATTGCTGCGCACTTAATGGGCTCGACAAAAACATATCAGCTCTTGAATGCCTTGTCTCCGGCCGCAGAAGGACGTAATTCAGTTCACGTCTCGCGCGCTCTTTTGCATGTTACAAAAGAAAACCAAACAATAACTCGGCAAATATAAATAGCGGGTCTTATATTGGGCCAACACTGTAATAAAGTGCGAGGCCGAACTGTGTAATGAATTTTAGAATCTCAATAAATAAATATTATGAAAATGAATATATAGAATTTTTTTTTTTATTTAGCGCATATTATATAGTAATATTTTAATTATTTTATTAGTAGTAATTGTAGGAGCAATATGGTCGTTTATGTTTTATTAATTAAATAAAAACATCCACGACTTCTTTTTTAATTTTAAGAAAAAGTGTTTTTACTTGTTACATTTTTTGTTTACCAAAAAATTAATATTTAAATAAAAATGGACAGTCGTTTTCCATTCATAGTCTGACACTTCTGACATAACATCATGAACCAGAAAATTAATTATATAGACTGATTGCTTATTCTATATCTAATACCTGATAGTCCACAACCTGGGCGCGTCTCCGCATAACCGGCCTAAATATGCTCGCAACACATAAAATGTAAAATGATTTGTTTGTAAGTTTATGCGCTTCACTTCGAAAGAAAGTCTTTTAGGTTCGAATCTTGTTTTTTTTATTTGAAAAAAGAATAAATCATACGAGGCATTTGTACTCAAACAGAGCTGTGGGCTTTCATAGTACAATTAAATATTCAGTGTGTGTTATAAAGCAACACTGTTTTCTCATGGGTCAATCATAAAATATATTATGAATATGAAATGAATTATTGCTACATACGAATTATCATCAAAACAACTAATAAGTGGGTAGCTGGAACATTTTTGAAGGTAACCTATGATCGAAAATAAAATTTCAAATTTAACAAATTAGAAAAAATATCAATTATTGTCCGTTAATTGAATTTATGATTGAGAATTCCATTGAGAGTTGCCTAACGCCAATTCAATTGCTATTAAAAATTGCAAGTTTACCTATTATACTACCTATATTAAGGTTCTCGGCTTACTTATCGTTTTATTCGATTTCTAACCGAGGTGTAAGATTTTTACAATTTATTCCTGATTTGTAATCATTTTATTTTTTTGTATGGACAAAACGTTTGTCTTTGGCTTTCATACATTCTCAAAGGTATTCTGTTTGGAAATTAAAATTTCAACAAAACCATTCTTTTGATGGCGATCAGTGGAGTTTTGGAATTGGAAATATTTTATTGACAATGCTTTTAGCTATAAAGTATTAAATGGAAACAAAATCAAAATAATATTTCTGTAATATAATAAGTATTATTAGTAGAGGTAGACTTTCTAAAACATTTTTTCAAGAACTATTTTGTAGCATTAGCATAAGTAAGTCGTACTGTATAGCTAGTTTAAAACGATAACAAATAATTATCAAACGTTAACGGTTATTGTAACTGGTATGTTTTATAAATTTCTTATTTACTTTTACATTAGGCGCTCTTTTTGATTTATTTTTACCAGCAACTTCTCGATTTTCTGGGTTCCATTTCATTTTCTCATCATAGGCACTGATCGAAAGTTCAATGGTAGAATTTTTTGGTAAAATCTCTTTCTCATGTAAATGTTCTGGATTCATTTTATAAAATAAAGTATAGGGTGTTACTTTCGTTTCCATCAATAATTCATGGTTTCCAATTCTTGAAAGCACATTACTATTGTATTTGTTAAAGTTATTGAAATTTCTGTTTTTATGCCTTCGTCCCTTACCTGAAATGGGACTAACCTGGATATAGTACGGGGAGATAAATTGAGTTTTTAAAGTATCCCTCTTTTTACTGTCTAACTTTTGCAGATTTACATTTGACTTCTCTTCAACCCCGACGCTATTTTGTGGACTACTTGCTGTAGTTGAAGTTTTATGCAATATCTTATCTTTTATTCCGTCAGCTGCATCTTTTTTGTCTTTATTTTGGTGCTCATCAAATTGTTGATTATTAGCTATTTTCTGCTTTAGTTCCGGAGGTATTGGAGCTGTATATTTATTGGCGGGGTTGCCAAAGTTGAGCTTCTTTTCATACATATTTTCAATATTCTTACCGTAGTTGCGGTTATTATTATAATACATATTATTATGACCCTGCACTATATTGTCGGTAATAGTTTTTCCCTTGGCAAGGTACGTATTACCTGATCTAGCTTCCGTGAATGCTCTTGCTTCTCGATCATCATGTTTGAAGTTTTCTTCCTCCTTTATTAGAGATTGCTGTTTCAAATTGGCGGTGTTCCTTTGATATTCAGTAGGTGCAACGAAATTTCGGTTCCCGCCAGTAATAAAAGGCTTGGGATAAGTCTTCAGAACTGTGAAGTGGGAGTCGAGAGCGCGATCGTTCGCCATTTTCGAGGATTTCTGACTTCCAATGAAATATTTTTTGTGACTATTCATTATATTCTTATACGGACCTGTACTGCTGACCGCGGCAACATATCCTTCATTGGGATTTTCATCATTTACATAATATATGAAGGAAGCTGCGACAAAGTGCGCATAAAAAAAGATTGTAACAAACTTCAATAGTAACATCATCTCGGCTGATCTAAGAATTGTGACAGAAGTGCATATACGGTAACTTTTAAACGCGTTCCATGTGGAGTTTACAATGAAATGTGTTTACAAAACAAATTATAAACATACAAACAAATGATTTAATACATGTGAAAGTGGTCATTGTAATTTTATGTGATTGAACGGTGATTCGATTTAAACAGATTTGTAAGTCGTAATAGAATATACTATATTTAGATCTATTTACTTAAAATAAAGACGAAAATAAATAGATGTTGAAACAGTAAATGCTATCGTAGCTAACGTAAAGTCAAAAAAGTTAGGTAAGAATTCAGCAATGAAAATATTATTTATTTTTCTTAGCACGGTATTATTTTATAAATTGTTTTCATTCATACGTCGCAGTCATTGTTATTATAATAACATTATTTTGTGTACATTATAAACTAGAACAATGCAATCGTGGTAGCCAGTGGCTTTGTATTACATGGGCAGATAACATACCACAGTGGGGCGTAATAGACTATCATGAAGCTACTTTTATTAGGCTCGGTTTTACTTTATTGCTTAATTTCGTTTGAAGCCCGATTAATTTTACAAACATCGGACAAAATCAAATGTGATAAATGTGATGATAACAAGAAAAATACATCAAGTTCTAAAGAAAAAGATGGTTCCGAAATTATTCACTCTTTTAATAAAAAACGTACGCCGAGACAGGATCAAAATTTCAATTTAATAAATACTACAATAAGGAATATCAGACCTCATGTAATATCAAAAGAACCATTGACAAAGGATCCTATCCCTAATACATATAAAGAGGTGGAGAATGATGAGGATTATCAATCCATATAAATTAAAACCAAATGGCCACTTAAATTATTTGATTCAGTTGAACATGAAGACGAAGACTTCAATCTTGATGACTATGACTTTGATGTTAATCACGACGAGTTTAATAGTAGAGGAAAACCTTTAGTACCGCGAAAAGAACCAATAGATAGAAATGAAAGGATGAATCTCAAATCTACAGAAAACCCAAAGCAATATCAAATAGTAACCGAAGTATCTAACTCAGTACCAAAAGGTTCAACAAATATTCCCAGAGACATTGTTGATAAGACGAAGGAAGATTATAATGATAGGAATTTTCCTACAACAGTAAAAATTACTGCAGATATAAACTACTCAGACAATGGTGATGAAGATTTGGGTCAATCTATACGCAACAGTAATTATCAAATATTTATCAGAAACGCAAGATCACCGTGGACTGTTGACAGTTACGTAGACAAATTGGGTAAAACAATAATAAAAAAAATACTAAGTTTCCTACCACTCTTTCCAAAATTTCCTGAATCTAAAAATGTGTGATTTACCTATATGATAAATTGAAACGATATGGAATTGAATTATATAACATATAAGACGTTTACGGAAATATTATGTATAAACAATATCTGGGATATAAGACTCTATTTTTTGTCACGATAAAATATACAAAATAGCAAAAAAAATCATTTAGTTTTACTTAATTTATTTTAGAAAAATCGTAAAAATCTTATAATAATCGACATAATCTATACTATCTATCTATATACACAATGTGTTTTTCGAAAAACTTACAAGTTAATTGATATAATCCGCGTTATTACTCAATGCTGTATTCTTGGCAATATTTCTATGTCGACTCATTTCACTATCGTATCGTTTGCGTCTTTCGTCTCCATTCTCATTCTTTTCATATAATCTATTTTCATCATTTCCTTTTGTGATCATTGAACCCGCTTCATCACCCACAGATGCCACAGCATGAGATTGCAAAATACCTTGTGATCCACCGATGTTAATGTTCGAACCACCGTTTTCTTCCGCATGGGCATTTTTGTTGGTATTGTCGTAGAATTCATTATCTTCCTGATATTCATCTTTGTGATAAACTCTTCGAAAACCTTTACGTTTCTCACCCTTATCCTGATGTTGGTTTGCCTTAAATTTAGAATTCTTATTATGGTTTTCTAAACCAAATCGATTAGTAAATGTGTCAACAAAATCTTTGAAACCATTTTGTCGATGTCTTTCATAAGCATTATCTGCGGCTTGCTGACTTTTCTTTTCATTGCCTTTTTGGTGTTTATCATAGTGTTTATTACTATCATAATTTCTTTCAGTAACTGCGCCCCCATTATTTAAATAAACACCGTAAATGTTACTATTTTGGCGTTTCTTTGGATATTTATCATCTTCTAAGCGTTTGCTGCGTATTCCATTATCGTTTACATCTTGATAAGTCTCACTACTGTCAAATGCTCCACCCTGACCCCATGGAAAGTCTTTAAAAACAAAAGGATCTTCTTCAACATTTCTATCAAAATAATCATTAAGAACAAAAGAGAAAAAGCCTTGATTGCCAAACATGGGGTTATCTGTTGTAGCTTCCTTATAATTTTCAGAATTAATTACAGATCGAGCTGCGGTGTTAGGAACATCATCATCTTGATCTTCATACACTGGAATGACAGCCGTATCTGCCCCAAGAATCATACCTTTATTTTTTGCCTTTTGTGTATCAACATTTTTTATTTGATACATGTAAGGCCCATAGTAGGAATAAGGCCAACCATTATAGTAATTTCTTGAATCAGTCCTTAAATCTTCTTCATCAATCCCAAACTCCTTTCTAATTGCTTGATTAGCAAATACATCCTTAACAATATTTGAAGTTGGCTCGTAATATCTTGTTGTCTCATTTTCATTATTATTTCCTGAGATACTCCTTGATTCCAATTTTCCGTGACTTCCATTATGTTTTAATACTCCACGTTTATTTTCCATCTCTGCATCTGAATACACCTGGCTTTTTGTTGTGTTATAACTGGGAACCCTATTTGTTTTTCCAAAATATCTTTCCATTTTGGCAATTGATTGTCTTTCTGTAGGATTTCGGTACAAATCGTCATACATCGTTATTATCCCTGGACCGTCATCAACTCTGTTATAAACGTAGCCAGTTTGTAGTGGACTGGAATTAGATCTTGATTTTCTCGAAACAAACATTTGATGTTGCACCGTATGGATTTCCGAATTGATTCGGGAAATAACAAAAACTAGGAGTAATACGCGGATCATTTCTAGCTACATAGGCACTGTAGCTCACCAATAGTCAGAATAAACTAAAAAATGGTGCTACTTAACTTTTATATTAATTGTTTACTGTTCCCCACTAGATAAATTTGCATTGTTTTAATGACAATGGTGTATTGGCAGGTCAACGAGTTGAGAAACATCCTAAATGTATCGGTCAAATTCATATTCGCAACAATACCGGAGTGTTACAATAGAAATGTTTATACTATTGTTTGATTAAATTCTCGATTCGTTTACTAACCATTGGATAATTTATCACAGAATGACTGGCTGGCTCCTATGTACTGATTAGTAGGGTGTGATAAGGCTAATGCGGTGTTTTAACTTAGTCATCAAGGGCGAAAAATAAACAAGGTCCCCAATTAAACTATTTAATATGGTTTGTTCCGTATTCGTCGTTTTAAATGTATATACTTTTAAAGTTATAAATAGTTCGAGAATCTGCTTTTTTTATATTACAACTAACTGACTAGGCGCACTTCGTATCGCTTCAGGATCATTTCACTATCCCCGTCCCTACCCTCGTCTTTGCCCAAGTCGTTTTGACCAACGTTAAGTTAGAAATCGAGCTCCAACGCCATCTACTTTGTTATCTAATTTAGGTAGGTGTCT
>DWGW01001743.1:0-10779 GCA_018247775.1 Udranomia orcinus
CGTGTTCGAAAGCTACTATGACCGTTAAACTGTTTTCGGTTTTGAGTTCAATTTAAAAAATGACTTTGCATGCATAATGCATAAAAATTTCCAAGTGAGATTGCGTCTGTATTTTATATTCGTATCTTAGCACTTGGTTTTGCATCACTCAACTCAGAACTCACAAAAAATTCAGCAAACGACATCTCTTCCATTAATTCTCAAATGTGATGAGAGACCTCGAGAGTTTTAAGTCTTCGAGCACCTTCAGACGCGTATTTAAATGACACGACAAAGTTCTGAATTTTATATTCAAAGTCAAATATACTTAAAATTGATTCAAAAACCACTTTGTGAATGAATATCAGTGCATCAAATGTTGAATGTCGCCGGAAATTTCAGCGTCAACGTTTTTGATTTATGGACAAATGTCCATAAAGTGTTAATAAAGCTCGAAAACTGGGACCATATGTAAAAACAATATTGAAGCTAGTTGAGCAGTTTTGCAAGATAGCGTGCTACGCGATTTATATTTATATTTATATAGATAAACTAGCTGAACCGGCGCACTTCGTACGTCTTCATTCATTTCCCCGTTACCGTCCTGGTCCGTCCTTTTTATTTAAATTTATACATTTTTTTATTTATGATTTTTATGAAACAAACACTAAATGTTAGGTTACCGAAATACACCAATAAAAACTGCATTCAAATCAGATTAAATGTTTCTGAGATTAGAATATACAACGCACAGACAAACAGACAAACAGACAAAGGTCCTAAAATTATTTGAATTCTATTATTAAATAAAGACTCATAAAAATAGTTTTCTCTTAGATATCTTCCACGTACATTGCAATTCCAATTGCAATTGTAATTGTTTGAACCATAAAACAACGATAAATATTCATCAGCGATCAAAAGCATGTTTTATTATTCATATCTCTGGTTACCAAATTGTGGAGAACAAATGGAAAATGCTTTTAATTTCTACGAAGAATGGCAAGAAACACATAACTTATTGAGCTCGCTTGATATTTTATTAGAATTTTATAGCGTCGTTTACAATTTTCATTGCATTCATAAGTGACATCTAGAAGTTTATTGATATTGATATTTATTTATTGCATGATTCAATGTTAATATCTGTTATTATTTGTTACGTATCAAATGTTATGCAAAGGTAATCTATATATTTGGTCGTCGTATTCGTACAGATAGCGTTTTAAGTCGCAGATAGTTTACATTTTATGCTTCCTGTTCTATACGGTTTTATTTGGTTTGTCAGTTATGCTTATATTTCTGTTCAGGAGATTAAATCATAAATGATCATTAAACTTCTTTGTGTCAATGACTAAAAATTGATCATTGATAAGCCAATACTGTGCTCTAATTCTAGTGCGGACTTTAATGTATTTCTCCAATTAAAGTAATAATTATTTAATGACGGATCGGAGAGAACGTTTCTCGAAATATATCATAGAAGTATCTGTGTAATCCTATTATGCTTTCTATATCTCTGATTGTGATACCAGCATTACTGCTGGTTTATACGAGTACATATCAGTTTGTTACGAGTTTCTTTCTTGTCTTTGACTTGATTCATAGCAAATCTAAGTTTATAGCGTATCGGTATTATGTTTGAAATTCACTTAAACATTCAATTTGTTCTTGATACTCACAAGTTTCTGGTCAGAAATTCTCATACTAAGCACTTTTCAGTTATGGACCATTTTACAGCTTTTTGTAGTATCAAATCAGTTGTGATCGGCTTAGAGTTTTGACTGTAGCGCACGCGGGTGGCGAACACTCATGAATCTTTCATTGATTTGATATTTTATACATAAATGTATTATACATCAGAGTTTCTAAATGTGACCTTACCGCGGTCGATGATAAACGCGCTATAAATATCACACACTTGAATAAATTGTTTTTGTATATAGTGATCGCTTATCTCTATGCATGTGGTTTTGTATGCATTTGCGAAACGTGGTAAGGAATTCGAATCAAATCAAATTGTCTGTGACACGTGTCTACGGGTAGAGGTGAAAGATCTTTGGTCTAGGTTTGTGGGTCTAAATGGATCAATACGCGACTGGGAATGCAATTAAATTACGTGTACAATGAATCCAAACCATTATAGTCAAGAAAATTGTTTTTTTAGGAATTAACAAAACGATCGTCACTTATATCTTACTTTGCTCCTGAAAAAACAACCAAATCGCTGCAAAAGCTTTGATAATATTACTACGTATTAAGAGAAGTTGCATATCGATATTTTCCAATTTGTTTCATCAATTTCAATTTACGCCATAATATATTAGATATTGTTACTTATCTCTTGGTTGCAAAGGGTCGTGCTGTTTTACTAGGGTTGTCACTTTCTTATTATATAATATTTTAAAATAGACAAAACACATTATTTTGGAATAACTTAGCTTTCAATGAGCATTACGTAATGTTTTGATAACTGCCAATATTATATTAGGTTAGGCTGACTTACATGCCAGAAATAGGAATATCTAAGTAATAAACGAAACAATTTTGAAATGGAGTAATCATTATTACTTTATTTATTAGTACTTGACAACCCTTGAAGCCTAGGCGTCTTAATGAGAATCGTTCGGAGTCGCAAAATGATAAATTGCGCCCTTTATTTTTACTGTACATTAAACATCTCCTATTGCGGTCGCCATTTATTTATCTTTTATTAACCCTCTAACATCTGTTCGGGTCTACGCCCATTAAAGTTATTGTAGACTTAGGAAAAGTGATTTGAAATTTTTGAGTTTTTTTTATTACAATAAAAGACATATTTTTCTGTTTATGTTATGCAAGCAAAGTTTCATGGAAATCTTTGACCTGTTACTACGTTATAGGCACTAATATCGTGTGGATAACATATAATTAATAAGGTAGACTATGAAAGACCTGATGAGAAGACCTCACTTCTACCTTCGATGTTGATATACAAAACTACATTTGAACATGACTTAAGTCCTATCCTAAGCCGTCTGCTTTAAGATATAGTCTGTCGTCTGCTTTAAGATCTGAAATGTGTATACCAAAACACTTCTCCATTCGATACATTTAAGAAAGATTTGGCGCGGTTGTGTTTCTCTTCATTTTATTAAGAGCGTCGAAGGTTAAACATTTCTTAGTTCATTAGCTCGATCGGCACACCATTCATGTTTCCTTCAGAATATCATCAGGTGGATCTCATGCTCAGTTTTATCGGCATATTATAGAAAAAAACGAACACGTAACATCCTTGAACTCCAGACGTCTTTACGAGAATCATTCGGAATGATAAATGATAAATTGCGTACTCATTTTTACCGCACATTGTACATCTCGCGCACTTCAACTAACTTTATGACTCCTTCTTTTATTAGACTATGAAATGGTGTTAAGCACTGCGTTAATAGTTTCAGTAGAGCTTTCGTTTGGTCTTTTTATAAGAGTTTCGGCACCTATAGATATAGTTATAGAAGTAACGAAGAAGCAAGCGAATAGTTCACTTTATGATGCACCTCTTGGAGTTTTTATTATAATATAGGAAGGAGTGACACTCCGAGAATATCCATTTCAAGATAATATTTTTCTTGGTAACTTTTTATTCATTTACATTTCTAGCCAGAGTCAAATTTTACAAGTTGTATTTGAGACATTATAAAGCATCCGAAGCGTTTATTTTTCAGAAACTGTTACTTTCTACCTTGGAAGAGTACCTCAAAATGTAAACCTATTCACATTTTGAACCAGAAATATAAATAATACATTTATAATTGAAAACGTAACGTTAATGAACGAATTCTCATTTAACAGTTGCTACAGAGCTAGAACTATAAGAAACTTGATAACATTTCCAATATCCAATTGTTTATCGAGCCTAGAAACTTAGTATCCAATTGTTTGCTAATGGAAACAATCAGACTAAGAAAATAGGTTTTGTATCACGCACGTATAGGCTTACCGCCATTTCGTAGCACGTAGCTGAAACTTTACAGCTCCAATTTATTCTCGTAAGTTTCAGTACAACGAGTTGGTTGAATAGGCGCTTCGGGTAGTGTCGTGTATATCGCTAAGGGCGGATGTCTCCTTTACTACCGTGTACGGTTAATTAAACAGATCTAAAGCGAAGCTTATCCATTCGTTCAAACCAGGATATCCCGTATCCCAGGAAACGACGATTTCAAGGAAATGTTTCTGTTTTATCCCGTTATAGAAAATTGTAGTGTATGATTGTTATCTTTATCTAAAGTGTCGCAATCATTATCATTATCTATAACAACCCTTAAGATTTTCCTTTCACGATGCGTCACATTTAACATTTTGTCATAGGGTGGCCACGTGACATGATTATGAATAGGAAAATTGTGTACGTCGGTCGCTTCGCTCATGTGTCACTTTGAACGACTAATCATTTATACGTCAACATTTAATCAGCGTTAAAGTCAAGTTATTGAAATCATCGCGTAAACAACGTAACTCATATAATATTGCAGTATTATGTAATGTGACATATTATGTAATATTACAATACAACAGTACCAACATTTTTTATGTTACGGACAGTACTAGTGCGGAGATCAAGTTGTTTATTACACTAGCATATGCTAATACCCAACAAAATCATGGAATTTTTTACGCACGTTGAACACAATGAAAAGAACAGAGGTATATATTGTGCCATATATCTAGAAGAAAATTTGAAGGGGGTAAAGAAATATTGGCCCGGGCCCATTATCCTCTTTTTTTTTCAATCATTAACGTGTCCTAAGTCGCGGGTAAAAGCCAGTTATAACAATGCTCTATATGCCCGCGGTAAAGCAATTAGAGAACAAAATATGGATGATTATCCGTATAAAAACGTTCACCATAATTTTCAAGATAATAGCCACCCTACATCTTTTTGTCCTTCTCTACATCCCAAAATATCTCTAGAACAAATTGCATCTAAATTGATTCAGCTTTAAACGTGATTAAATAACAGACAAAGGTTACTTTCGCATTAATAACATTAGTGCAGAGTATGGACTAGTATGGATTATTTAACGTTTTAATATATATTACCTACAGATATAATTGATTCCATGTCATTGGCGAATGAATGAGTGCCCTTTATGCATCTGATTACGCAGTTTACTTCGAGATAAGGAATGCGGTAACCACTTACGTTTGTATCAAGCGTGTATCCACAAGTGTAGGTACTTGTTCGTGTGATTCAAATGTAACAGTATCTAATAAGAGTTACCTACTATTATGATTTCTATATGTAGTTAATTTTTCAACTTATATCATAGCATTACATTGCGTAATCTTTTTTTATAAATATGCTAACATGTCAATGCGTAGTTACTTGTCATTGTTGTTGTAAACCCTTCCAAGTTCTAGGGCTTGTATTATGAGGCTTACATCAATAGTGCAATGGAGAGTGAGGAAAGAACCTACAATCTGTCTCGTTACCTACAATCCGACATCCTTGGACAATTCACGCTTATTTCACAATGTTTTTATATTATTAAATTAAGATTTTTTTCATATGAATAGTGTTGTAATTATACGAATAATCATTTTCTCGCTTTATAGCGTATACTTACTTACTTAGATTACTAATTCTAATCGAAGTTATTGTGCTTACTTCAATATTAACACGATATTTAACTTAATTTTAAAGTCAAAAATTATAGGTACATATTCGATATTCCTTAGCCGCAGCTGAAATTATCGACAAGAATCCGGTTTTTAACTTTATTTTGTAACCGATGTGTGAAAGGTTTTGTTTCAGAGATAAGATCATACTAGTTTTAACTGGAAAAATAAATATCGTAATGACGCAAGAATAAATTATTTACCTACCTACCTACTTTTACTTATTAAAAACCTTCTCATTTTAAAAGTCGGTTGAAACGTTCATTGATTCGGTACTTTTGTTGTAGTTCATATTCTCATGTCTATTCTTCTTCTTATTCTATTGATTGGGATGGATACAGAAAGTCGGTTCTTAGAAACCGGATAGATATAATATACGTTGTAATTTTAAAAATCTCCGATCCTCATATTCGGAAGTATATAATTGTATAAAAAAATTAATTCACAAAAGTTTTCATTAACGTTTCAACAGGTTATTCCGAGGTCATGTTATATAAATAAAATTTATAGTCGCACGATACATTCGCGTTGCGTTTTAATATACGTAAAATGTCAGTAATATTTGCTATTCAATTTAGTTCTCTAAAGCACAGGTTTTTATTGTTATTGTTAAATACCTAAATTTAGTATTTTATACTATTCGAATGTCCGATACTAGTGATTTTGTTAATCCCTTCCATTAAGCTCAGGTTTGTTTGTGTTAGGAGTGGATTCACGTCACTAGTGTAATAGGAAACGAGGATTATTATTGAACATTATTTAACTGAAAACGTCGCATTTCCGCCAAGATACGTACACTGCCAATCGCTGGATACACAGCGATTAAGACAAAAAGATTAAGAAAAAGTGTATTAAGACAAAAGATTGTTGTAGGTAGAAGTGCTATGCGAGTAATAGTTTCTGTTAGAGAAGTATTCTTGCCAGTATACTTACCTACACTCGAGTCATATATTCGATTCGACTTAAGAGCTCACTCGAGTAACGCACGTACGATCTCAGACTTACACTTTTTTTATCGCAGCTAAGTAACGCTTTTAGATTAACAATTTCCAGCCATAAACGCCTACTTGAGAAAATTTTATTTAAGTGATCCCTGACCAAGTTCAATTTTCTGTGTCACTTCTGGCGGCACCTATTGTTTGTAAATTTAAAACTCTTCGATAATAACCTAAACGGCGTACGACTATGATTTAAACAAAAAAACATGTTAAAAATTGCTTTAAGAACATTTAAAGAACTGTATGCACATGACGAGGCTTTAATTAAACTATTCGCTTTCGCGTTCTTTAGTTTAATTAAATTAAATGAAACGAACATTGATTTGTCTATATAATATAGGTACTTGCGTATACGGTTAGATACTTATTTTGATTTAGATTATTGATATATTCGTTGGGTATTCTTATTAAATACAGAAAATCCAGGGTTCACCCCTGGATTAATAAAGCTTCGAATATCAAGGTATCTTTAACGTGGATTATGTTCTTACTACAGAAAATGCCTTATTCCACAAAAAGGTGTATTACTTCCATTGAGATAATTAATTCCTCTAGGACTTATGAGTGATTGCTATATCATTCATTCAGGAACATCATTTTATTTATTTTCCGAATTTCAGGTTGGTTTTTAAGATTATAATCATTATCAAGAAGAAGAAGATCATTAATACCTAACTATAATAACTCTACCTAACTATAACAACTCTAGCTTTTTTCATTTATTTAAGCTTTCCTTCTTCTTCTTTAATTTCTTAACAAATCTTAAGCTTCTTTAACAAATCTAATGGAACTTGTGTGACTGTTTCAAAGTGTTTTCTTACCGAAACATAAAGTGCCAGGAATAAAGGACTATGAATATTATTAGAAAACCATTATTATAGTATTAAAGAAAAGACATTTTAACTGTAAATTTTCTTAGCTGAAGGGTAATATACCCGAGGTGAATTTAACTGGTGATCCAGATCAATTTCAAGAAATGTTGGAATCATTTTTCACGTAACCCTCATAACAAATCCTTGATGGACAACACTTTATCTTCAATATTCGCTACGTCATCCGGGATTAATTTATAAATGAGCGTAATTTATCATTCACATAAATTGAGACTGAAAAATTTATAAAGATAACATAAATTCATAACTTGGTGAGTACAATTCAAATGTGATTAACATTGGAACAAATTAAATTGGGACCTTCAAAGTTTGCTTCAAGAATTTATTGGATTTCTTCAGCGGCAAAGTAACGCTGTATTTAGAACAGCTTTATCGGCGCTATACTTCGATTATATTCTAATTGTGCCCGAACTAACTTATACTCATAACCTATAACTCTATATACCTAGTTAAGTTACGTGAACTCCTTTTTTTCCTACTGAGTGATGACGGGACAAAAGTAATACAGTTACTCGGAAAAATTTACCATGTAGTAAATATTCTGCATGCATCACATATCACATCTATACGACCTATATTGGTTTCTCGTTAGATCGGCGTTTGGGGAAAATTTCGCATGCTCTATATGTATGATGTAGGTACTCTTGCATCGGAGCTTTGACAGGGTTATTAATTGGTGAACGAATGTCAGACATTTTCAATTTGCTATGAGGGCTTACAAGATTCTATACTTACATCTGTGATGGTTGTGATTTCACAGACTCGGATGCATGCGTCGTATAAGTTCGGACTCTAGCGAATGTCTATTGGTTTAAATGTCCCATAAAGTTCCACTTACGAGTATATGTGAAACATATATAATTTGGTACTTTTGAAACTGTAATGACATAATAACGTTTTGGATCACTCATGATCATGAATCACACATATGTATGCGTGTGTGTGTGTGTGATGATCTAGCTGTGTACAATATGCATTGCCATTATTTTAACGACTGTTCAGTATTAATACGTACATTTTAGAATAATATTACTATACTTTTACTTATTATGAACTTTTTAAAGAAATTCGATCATTAGTTATAATGTTAATCAACGTCTAGATAAATTTGTTGAAAATTTGATGCGTCATTCGGAGTTTTATACAAAAAGGGATGTATGTAATTAGGGGAAGGATTTCGCTTAGGTTTACGATGGAACATTCAAAGTTGTAATTTTATGAGAAACACGTGTTAAGGGTCAAGGACGGATCGAACTAAAGAGCCGGGTTCGACATGGCGTCAGCTGGTACGCGAGGCCCAGAAACATAATTGACTTGGTGTTGTATAATTAATTTTTACTACGAATAATTTTGTACATACATACATACGTAATACATTGTTTTAGGATGGTGTATTCAGGACTGCTATGGAACTGGACTTTTTATTTCTTTATCGTTATACAATTGATGATGGTGATGACTTCGAATATGAAAGTAAAATTTGTTAAAAATATATTGGGTCGATTGTAATAATGTTACATTCTTCTGCACGAATAAATGTTTAGGATGTGATTATTTAATAAGAGTTTGATTGTTAAGGTTGTATATTTTTATTTCAACTTATATATTTTTTAACTCACACTTTTATTATTACTCTACTATGAGTCTTTCAAGTCTTTTCATCTGTCAACCTGAGTTCTCTTAACTGTAGTACTGTAACATGAAAATTTATAACGTACGAAAGATAGATAGCTTTCATATTCGTGCGGGGTCATGTTTGTTTTTGTAAAATCCTGCTAACAAATACGTGTTTTGTACCTTTACACTTGGGATTAATGACCGTGTACATAGGCTTTGGCAACCGCCCAAGTAGTCTAGTCTAGACATAGTGTTATCACTTACCACTTGTGAGCGTAAAGGATATTTTTAGGAGCTCCAGGATTTTGTAAGGAATTTCTTAACAAAATTCTGTTTTTGAAAGCTAGCCGTGAACTAGATGACTATCCTGGGATTAGAATGCGCCATTGATTCTTTGGATCTGTATTGGACGGTTTCCAATCTCTCTTGTCTAGACATAGTAATCGTTTAAGGCATGTAAAGCTTAAGAGATTTTAGGAGTTTGCGCATTTACTGTCACTCAAAACTTGCTTTTACCGCATAGTTGTCATGGACTTGTCCATCTCAGTATATTTTTACTTTGTTTATTTTACTTAAAATATAGTCAGTATTTTAAGTTCACGACTAACATAATATATTCAATACATTATTACATGCGAGGGAATACATACTTTGGTTTAGACACAGCATTACCTGTAGACAAAAACTTTCTTCTTTTCTCACCGGCTTTTTTCTTCTTTCTACATTAGCTTAAAAATTTGGGTTGCAAAAAAATTTGAAAGCAGTAGATATAAATGCTATTCATTTAATATAATATTATAAGTAAAACAGTTGACAAGCAAAGTCATTTATAAAACTCATAAATAGCTTGTCGGTCAAATTTAGCTGTGAACTTGAACACCTGGGAATTTTAGAATTTGCTCCATAATTGTTACTAATTCGTACTGGGACTGGCACCTCTCCAATCTCTCAATTATAGTCGTCAGTACCTAGTAAAATCGCATATACTGAGTCGGAGATTCGTGCTTAACACGATCCAAGTCCGACGGAGTTATTTCTTAGAATCTATTGGTATGTGTTAGATCGTGGAGATCTACCGAAGAAAGCTAAAGATTTCTTTAACATGTACGGTCTGCAACCTCCAGATCCGAAATTGAAGTTTTTTTGCAGTTGGCATTTTGTGGCTCGAGTCCGAGGACCACATTTGCCTTTGTCATCTTAATGTTAGAAAAAAAGAAATTGTACCTGGAGTAGGTAGGTAAGTTTATATTAGCTTGTCGTGACCGCAAGCTACGTGGCCGAGAGAAGAGTGGTGTTTCTGGTCCCAGGGGAAACCTAAAATGCACCACGATGCGGGACACGCACGAGCACGTTTGTTGGACATACCGTAGTCTTCCTATTTGTGCGTAGAATAAGGTTGCTGAAAAAAATTTATTGAGTAAGAATTTCACATAACCTAATCTCCCCCACCCAGGTTAGTCAACAACAAAAAAAAATAGGTAAAACTACGCAGTCTAATTGTAGCCGGTTTTAGATGGCATTCTGACTGCACACTAGCTGAGATGTTATTTTAATCGCATTAAGACAGTATAATAATAATAATAAGCGTGCGCGTAGATCCTTAGGATTTCGAAAATAGGGTCACTCTAAGTAGT
>DWGW01001744.1:0-10778 GCA_018247775.1 Udranomia orcinus
AACAAATTGGTCAGTTGTGTCATTGTTGCACCAAAGGAGCGATATTTCTACCGTTTCATAAGAAATAGGGCTAACCCTAACGCGGTGTTGTCGTTTATGTAGGAAGTAAACTCAGTACGGGAAATCACACCGGAAGCGCGCGCCCTACAAATGCCAGTAGGTCGGGAGTATAGGTCACAGCAATGTGGCAACGCATTACGACAGCTCAAGTAGTGATTATTTTATCACATTGTAATGTCGACGCCTTCTTCGTAAACGTTGAGGTAGCAGAGAGTTGTACTTGAAGAAGATGTTTAAAAGAAAAGTGAAAATAGAGACGCGCGTTTAAAAAAAATATATCTCAAACTAGCGTCTATATAACATGTATCTTTAATTCTCTTAAATTATACAAGTATCTTACTGTAAAACCCGTTATATTTCATCCTTGGTTTTACCGGCATGAGTTGGTAAATGTAAGGATTAATAAAAAGAAGAAATTTTTTTCGGGCTTCATTAGAATTTAGTACATTAGCTGGGTTTTCCCTGAGACGGTTGGCAAATGTTGGTTTTTAACCGAAAAAAATAGGTATTCGAGACATCTATTTTTTTTTATATTAGACCACGCATAACTTTTTAATAGGTCAGGTTAGATTCGGTGAGGTTAGAGGTTAGTCCTAATATTTACACATATTTATAGACATATTTGTCTCTATGTCGTAACACATTATTTCATCGAGTAAAAATTGTTTATACTATATACTACTACAACTCTTAAATAGTAAGTATTTACTTTACATAGCATTTACTTTACAGCAATATCAGTAATCAGGTTATCACTTCGCAATACTCCGCTATTACGAGAACTGCGCGTTTACGACTTGATTACGTTTCATCAAACCCTGTGATCCCCGAATCACACCGGAAGTGTGGTCTTCGTGGCAAATGTCTGTAGGGCGGGCGCGAATGGGGTCAGCCTTAGGGCAGTGCATCCCGACATCTAAGCGTTGTGTCCACGACACTCCGGCCCGATGCGGTAAGCAATTGATAGTAATATTTTAGGTAGAGTAAACGACAAATAATAGAGTTAAACAGTCTTATGTCATTATCCCAGGCCACATCAGACCACATAGGTTTTTTTCTAAAATATATATTTTATCTTTAGTATATGCTCGATGTTATGTACTTTCTTTTAAACGAAGAACGGCAAGTTACCTACGTTATCCTCATAACACAACATAATTAATTATCCTAATAAATAATCACCCTTAAAAACATGTATGTTTATGGTTTGTTCATACTTATAATAGTACTAGTAATATAATAATAGCAAACTCCTAATATTAACTTAACTTAAACTTAAACTTAACTACACAAACTATACTTACTTAGTAGATAATCTATCAAACTAACAGCCTTACACATATCAAGTTTCGATAGCTTTCGGGGAATCAAAAGGATTAGTAAAATTGGCGTTCAATTTATAGAGTAAGTATCGAGTTTCGGCCAAGCAGAGTACCGAACATTAGGGCGCGAATATTAGGTCCCAACGAAATACGTCCCGAACGACCGACATTGACTAATGGAATTAGAAGATTTCGTGTTGTTTGACTGGAAATAATCTGGTTAACGACACGGTCAGTACCAACTCTCTTTATTTATAAGCTACTACAAACATGTATTTTACCTTCGGCGTGTGGTTTTACCCGCATCGTAGTTAAAGTAGAAAGATTTTAAGAGATGAAAACGGTTTAAGAGATTTTTTCTTTTGTGGTTTAGAGTTTACTCTTTTAATAAGACATAATAATTTGAGAACTACACGGACAGACGTCTTAAATATGTTACAAATATTATATAATAGTGTGGTAGGTAACAAGGACCATATAAATAAAGACAGATTTTTTGAAGAATACATGGTGAATAGCCATAAGAAACGAATTAAAATTTCAAAGCAAAAATTGCGCTAAAAATTTAAAACTAATGAGATTAAATTTAAAACGGACAAACCAGTAATTACGAACAATGATTAAAAAATTAATAGGATTAAAAGAAGATAAAGGCGTAACATAAGTATATTTCAGGGGAGGTCGGATTGGCTGGATCCCGGCTTAAATGTTATGAAAGTAACTGCCGCCGACTCTCCAGAAGGTAATTAAAGGCTAATCCTCTTAGTTCAATTAAATCAATTCGATTTTTAATTACTTCGCGCGCTGGATAGTTTATTAATCTCTTTTATGTGCCTCAGAGTGTGTTAGTAGACATAAATGATTAAAGCTACATATAGGTATGTCTCTCAATTTTTGAAAAAACCAACATGACCAAAGATTTGAATGGCTTGGAGTGTAGTTTCTTTGTAGTACTAAGATCAGTACAATAAGACTACAGTCAAAAGTGGCATGTAGGCTATAGGCTGTAGACTTGTAGGCTTCCTCTAGGCACTACTCCATCGTAGACGACATTTCACTTACCATCAGAGAGATAGCGATCAAACGCGTGCCTATAATGACAAACAACCATTAGTATCAAACCCCAGTCGATTGAAGTTCTACTTCAATTCTGATGGTCCACATGCGTTAGTGTCCCTGAGGAATAAAGACAAAGCCTCGTTGAAATGCCTCATAAAGTGTCCCTTACCGCACCCTTCAAACCAGAACACAGCACCCCCAACACTTAGAACTAAGGAATAATGTTATCTCTTTAACGCAAAACAACAGAACTGCTTTTATAAAAAATAATAAGTTGTCATGACGACTGCCAACAGGAGTAAAACTTAAAACTGTATTTTGAAATTTTAAACTAATTGGAATATTGAAATAGATTGAGTGAATTATTTAGATTCTTAACAAATCACTTTTATATAAATTAATTTATTATCTTCATGCTTATATTTAATAAAAATGTTAAAAAAACTAAACACTTAAAAAAGAATGTTGTGTAACGGTCACCAACCCGTAAGTGTTTCCCGTGCAAAAAGTCGCTATAAAAGTTTTCACTTAAATAAAAAATAGAGACAAAATATTTAGAATAAACGGATAGAATAAGGTGGGGATAGAGGTTTGTTGGACCTGGGTTCTGTACATTCAGTGATAGTAAAATGGAAGTTCACATTTATTCTGCAAACACACACAATCCATCTCTCATTACCGAAATGCAATTGCACATTAGGCATTACACAATGTTGCTGTTATATTAAAGCATTCAAACTAAGCTGAATGCATTATATGAAATGATACTAACAAATTATGCAAATGAATGTTACTGACGCTGTTAGCATTTCGAATAATTTACGATTTTAAAGATGTTTATACGTTTTAGTGGAAAATAATATTGGCTTGAGGATGTATATTTTTTATAGTCTATGATTCAATTATGTACATAACCTAATTATATAAACCATATTAATTATATAATATTAAAATCACGAATCTTTCGGTAAGTTCTGCTGAAACTTGTCTACCTATATTATTACATAATGACGGAATTACGATAAAAAGTGAATTTAGCACTGAGTATTATTTTTTCCAAAAAATATAAAATAAGTCGTATTATGGATAATATGAGTCATATTCTCACAATCGTTACTATTTCATTCAATGCGTCTAATTACAGCGTCTAACCAAAAAATACAATTATAGATACTACTTTTATAGAGCAAGAGACAAAGTCGGAAAAACAAGAAATAGTTTTTTCATTTCATTGCTCGATTTCTGGTCGCGTGTTTGCGGTTGTAATGAGGCAAGAATCGTTACGTCGATCACACTGGAAAGGCCTCGCGTGCATTTTTTAGAGGGTACGGTTCTTTCGTTTCACCTCACGTATGCCCTACGTATTCTATTTTTACTCGAGGTTATTTTTATCCTATTAAAAATATATCAAATTATGACACGACCACAGATTGTCTATTGTCTATGGTCCGTTTACAACTTTACCCTATTAATTGTAACAACTTTTTTAAATATAATCTGAGTAAGAAATTAGATGAATGATAGAAAGTATCATTTGTTATTATATGATAATAATAAAAGTAATATTCGTTATTTAACTGATAATAATATCTCTACATTTCTATCCGTGTCTATGATACCGGGGCTGGAATACTGTTTATAAAAGTTAAAGATCTAGAACCGTGTGCCTAAAGTTATGTATAGTATTAAAATTATTACCGATACATACTGATGATATTATTCTTTTCGAAGTGTATTTATTTTGAATGAATAAATAAATTCCTTCCGCTGAGTTCGTGACCATAATGAGGGTGAAAATCGTTGGGTTGGTGGCTCCCGCGCGATGCATTTTTAAACGCTTTCGCTGGCTTTACTGATTCATAAATAAACTTCGACTTTACGAGTTTACTGATATTTTAAATAAAAAAGCGAAACGAGCACGAAATTCGCTCCTGTAATTGACTCCAAACAAAACTAGAGTACGATTCAGTCGAAAAGGAATCGTAGTTTAGCCGAGGAGCTTATACTGAACTATTACTTTTAAAATCCAAACACAGCTGCAAGAATACTGCTCTTACAAGGCAGAGAAGGATGTGCCTCTGGAGTCGGTGTCCATATAATGTTCAAAATTGTAAAAGCTTTATGAATCAGCAATATTATTTTATGGTAGTACTTTTATGATGGCTATTTGTGTTGACTATTGGGTGTTTCTTATATTTGGCCATATAATTGACGTTCAGGCAAACATTCTTATTGTCATTGACCTTCTTTGTTAAATAAGCAAATAAGAGAAAATTTACTGTTCACACATATGGTAATTGTTTGTCAAACACGCAGATACAAAGCCATGTGGAGTGCCGCCATTACAAGCCTCTACCATTTTCCCAGAGTCCCCCACACATTTCCTCGGAGACACATTAGAAAGAGTAGCAAACGGGACGGACGACGCTGTGAATACAAATCAGTCATAACGTTGTGATTGCATAAAATCCGAATTTAGGACAACGACGTACATACCAAATAAGTAGCAAATACGCCTACAGATACATATTTGGTCCTCGAAAAGATCTTGTAGTATTTACGAGACTCGTACATGAATATAGTTGATACAAAATATACCTGTTTAAGTCTAATAGAAGAAAGTAGTAAGGTTATAAACGTAGAAATAGGAAAGAAAGATAATTTATAAAGTTGAATTAATATTTGATTATTTTTGAACATTCCGCCAAATTCCAATAAATCGTTGACGGCATAACTATTCAATATTGTCGTCTGCGGCTTAAAATAAAATAAAGAATACCTTTTTATTTAAAAAAACAACATCATCTTTGATAATTTTTCGGAACTGCCATGTTCATCATCTATATTAAAAATTTCAAGTCTCTAATTCATCGGGAAAACGGCGAAAATAAAAAAAAATGCAAAAAAAAAAAGCAAAATTGACCACGAGACTCCACCCGAACAGACACGATCTAACGCGAGTTAATAAAAACGCGATAATAGAAAAACGTGTTATAACGCTATAAATAAATATAGGACAACATAGTATCTACGGGAAGTTCGTACTCGCGTGGATGTTTCACAAACAGTGTTACTACGAAGCCTTACAACCCGAGCTCCCACTCGACCTACTTTCCACGTAGCTACTCAAATGCACGCCTTGATGCCCGGTTTCAGTTGCAAATCAGTTTTTCACTGATGTTTCTGGACTAATAACTTCGGATAGACGGGTTGCGTCACCTTGTTTGTTATAGAATTATTTGTTAACTGCTTTTTGTCTTTCAAGGGCGGTGTAGACGGACTGTTCCAGAACAACTATATATTTGATGGGAGTTTTGGCCTAGCGCGTTATTTAAGCTGCAGATGATGGATTTAATCCTTACTCAGCACAAATAAAGGAGCACATGAGATCACGAGTGTTTCAAGTCTCAGTATGAAAATATATCACCACATCAACAAATTTTAGACTCTATCTATGTGTGGTAGTCCTTAAGTGGACTATTTCGGCGTTGAACGCTGCATCAAAATCTACTGTGTCCACTGTACTTACAAAGTCTACTATAGTAACGCAATTCTGTCGACTTAAGAGAAAATTTCGATCCCGTCTTGGGTCAATTACAGATGTTCATGGGCAATGAGGTAATGAGGTAGGCTGCGTGCTCGTTCGCTACCATCTTGTCTTAAAAACAAGCGCGGATATTAAGTTTATTCGACCACGCGCTGTAGGAAAAACAAAATATCCATTATAAAGCCCTTGTTTAAAATAATAAAGGCCATGTTTAACGCAAAATCCGTACAGCAACTTGACTTTGTCGCGGCTCGTGAGAGCTGAAACTTTTCAGCCGTGATTTAATGACGCCGCACCGACGCTTAAAGCTACCGAAACCGGGCGTTTTAAATAGGTACAACCTTCAATTACCCTTCCCTTTATACGATGTAATATCCCGTTGTCACCGCAAAAGTGAGAAGATGTAAGAGCATAAATACGAGTAAAAAGTTTCGAGTCGTAACGCGTATAATGATGTACATAGGAAAGAATGTCCGTTATCTCATTGTTATTGTGCAGAATCAGTTATGATGGTTGTGTCCATAGCCTCGAACCATGAACAGTCTTACCACGTTGCCTTTGCAGTAGATCCAATTGTCTAGGATCTGCAGATACTGACCAATTCCGCCAGACAAATACTTCTTATGCTGTTTCAAGCCATGGCAATTGGAGAAAACCACTTTATATTTGTTTAGTGTTTTGATCGGAGCAAATTATGGTATGGTACCCAATCGATCAATCATAGTTCTCAAAGAGTTTTGAGCATTTTTGATAATACCCTGTTTTGGAGCGGAATGCTTTGGTGAGGGTATTGTATATATTTCGTATTATAATAGTTCGTTATTTTCCCGTGAGAGTGGGGCAGATAGGGACATTTAAATGAAAAAAAAATTGTACTTACCTGTATGTGTATTATAACATAGTAACTATTGGTGATTTTTAAAGCAATTTGTTGCAAAGTTATTATGACTCATTTATTCGTTCCCAGGAATACCAATTAAGCGGAAATTATGCGCCATAAATCGCGTTTTTAATATACACCAACGATAAATTTGCCTCACAACTGCACGTGAATAATATTTCCTATCGTAATTAATTATTTACATTGGTTTAAACAACGCAGCCATACATCGTCGGCAATATATTGGTTCTGTTGGAAAATATTCCAATATTTCTCGCGATGAATTTGCTTATTATATTAATATGAATGTTTTTAATTTTGGATGAAGGTCTTAATGAATCATATTACCCCAAGCTGAATTTTGTTTTTTTTTATGTTTGAGACAATTAATAATTTTCATTTTCCTTATCTTAGTAGTTGCATAGTAGTCACATTAGTAGGAGCATAATTTAATATCGACAGTGAACAACGTAATTAGGTACTTTTCCTCTTAAAATCTTAGTCTAAAGTAAATTCTCGAAAGCGTATCTTTTGATTAAAATTTCAATATGTGGTGCAGTTCTTTAAATGTTCCAAAAGCTACTTTTAATTTTGGTTGCTGAAATTCATTGAATGCTGTTTTCGGAGCTAAGGCAAATTCGCTTTTTATCGTAGATACTCAGAATGTTATTAATATATACAATACAGTAAGTAATATAATATCGGCCTAAAATAAAAATTAAGAAAACTGTCGTTCTTATCTACGAACTGACTATTATACCTGTGACCTTTTCAAACAAAAACTTCAAACTACAACAAGCTTCGAAATACTACGCGAGTATGTTGTCTATTGAAACTGAATTCTGATATTTTGTATCTCCAACAAGTTACAAATAAAATATACCGGAATTCGCCGAAACAGATAAACTATTTTAGTTTCCAATGAAACGCAATATCACCGGGCGTGAGGCAAACAAAATAACATTTTGCGCGGAATTCCAAATATATAAGCGATACAATATTGCCTAGCTTTTCATCACACACACAGCTGGGACATAAATCCAATAGTACATAAGGGTCCTTTTATCCCAAAACTATTAAGGATTTCCTTTCACCTCTTTAAACGCTTCACAATAATAGGCCCATACTGGAATGCATCATGTCTTTGGTACCCTGAACAAACAAAAAAAATGTATGAATTGTTTTCTATATAAATATATAGAAACTTTTTAAATAAAAAGTTTGGTATATTAAAAGGGTTGTATGCACGCTATATTTGCTTCACTTTTTCTGTTTTTCCTCCGCCTAAGTCTGTTGGAAGAAATATCATTCTGAAATAAGCAGATATATATATTGTATAGTATTGTACACATATTAGTTACTTTAAACACTAAGTTTCCATTAAACATTAAATAAAAAACGTAAACATTCAGACCAAGGACAGAAATTTGAACTTTTCATTTATATTCCTGTCTCGCTGGGAATCGAACGCAGGACCTTCGAACGGCAGTCTGGTAGGGTTGTTCGATATGCGCAGGTCCAGGTTACCTACTAATCTCCTATAATGATTTCATTGCATGCATGATAATATCTTAAACAGAATCGAAAAACGTCCAAGCTATCAATCGTATCGCGTTTGCCGAAGTTCGTTTTACACAAAAAAAGATCATAAAACTCACATCGTGGGAATGAAAAACACTGCCCTCACGTAAAATTCTTTGCTCAATTCAGCGAAAGTATTAGATCCACTATACTGGCCGTAACAATAGCTGTGAGACGCCTTTGTGCTTTTACAATAATCGGCGACTCCATTGCCTTCGCTGTTCGATTCAAGGCCGTTCATTGTGTGCGCACTCAAGAAATTGAATTTATATGTATTTTTCAATTTTTTGGCATGTTTCGAATAAAATATACATTTATACAGATGTCTCTCGATCTTAATACTTAGCTTTTCATAAATTTTATAAAGTTGGAGGGTTTATCATCTAGTGCTTTTGCGTTCATTTTATTGCATTCAATTTTCGTTTGCTTTTAATTTTTTGTAAAAGTTGCTTTATGTGTGTCATATAATATATGTTAAAAATATAACAAATCAACAATTTATTCTATTAATTTATTTTGCAAGTGTTGCGGCTAATAACAATTTTATTGCTAATGATTTCATATCAGTAAATGTTTGGACGTAACATTAGCTATTCATGCAAGTAAAAGTACGACTAAAAACTGTATATTTGTAGAATATATTTAAGGAAGGTATAAGACTGCTAGCTTTTTAGATCCCTTAAATATACCACACATTATGTATTGAGATAAGAAACACAAAAATCAATTCATATTTTTAATCAATTCTTATTCTAATAAGTACTAATCTATATTCTAAATTCTAAAGACTTTATTTTCGACTAGCTTTCATTGTAGAATGATTTTCACTGATGAATGACAGATTCATCGTAGAGAGCATGGTTGTGATATTTACGTTAAAGGAGGCATAACGTCGAGCGTAAAAATAGACTATTCACTAAAAATCCATAATCATGCGTTCTTTGCAAAGGTAATAGGGGAGAGCTATCCAGAGTTAACAATAGGCAGACCCTATTGTGACCCTTGCTTTTGTGTTTCTTCAATAATCGGCGGCTCTACAGCCTTCGCTGTTCCGTTCAAGGTCGGTTGCGCCCATCGCGAAAATAGAAGCTCCGCCTATTTCCTCATAAAGCACAAGGTGATCAGTATCGTGCAGAAAGCAATCAAAATGCCATTAAATAATGACTTTGGCTCGATTAAGGGTGCGGTGAACAGCAGCAGCGAGTTCAATGCAAAGGTCATGTTGATATTCCAACGGTTTTTGTGTACCGAATATAAATATCGTTACTATGCTTAAAGATCGTTAGACCAAGATTAACATACAATTTATTTGGTCGTCTACGTATGAGTTCTATGTTGAATGTTCTGCGATAAATAAAGATGAATAGAAAGAAAGAAATAAACATGTTAAGTACTAATCTTACGTACGATTTGCAAATATTCAAAGTAAACACGTTTAGTTCAGTTCATTCCAGAAATTAATGTCACCACATAACAACTTATATAATTAATTGAAGGTTATACAGTTCGGCTTACTCCACTACACCTACTTCTGCCTTATAATAGCAGTAATCTTGCTGCTGTGTTCTAGAATGAAGAGCGTGGTAAGGGAGACACACTTAATCGAGGCATTTCAACTTAATCCTCAGGGATAGCACCGCATCTGTGGTCAACTTAAGAAAAAACTTAGATTCTATCTGGGGTTGATGACTGTTGATGTCCATGGAATCCAGTGACCACTTACCACTTACTTGGTCGACTGCTCGCTCGTTTGGTACCTTAATTAAAAAAAATTAACTTACGAAAAAAACTGAAAAGCAAAAGAAAAAAAACTGTTTCTAATAACCTTAGTAAGTAACTTCTTAAACTAATCTATTATTATAATCTTTATCTAATCTACACTTAAATCATTTTGAATCGGCGCCAAATAATAATCTATTAAAGGGCGAAGAAATAAATTAAAAGAAATAATTAATAAATAAAATTCCAATCAACAATGCAACGTGAAGTCTTCAGCCAACTTCGGAGTGTACCCGATCCATTAAAAAAAGAATTATTAAAATGTAAAAAAAATAATTAATAACCCTCTCCATTTTCGTCGGTTAAAGAACAGACAACGCCAGCGGATGCAGTAACGTTTTCATAATTTTCTTGCGCTTTTTATTGAGCCGAGGCGCTCGGGTGTTACGAAAGACGAACAGCCACAAGATGTTTTATGTTAGCTCCAACTTGATGAGAACTACTTTTACGACCGCTGTGTTTACTCTCCGCGAACCAAATTAACCCACTTTAAAAGACAATATATCTAAAGAACTTAACTTCATGACCCGGTTGTATTTTCTTAGCTAGC
>DWGW01001745.1:0-10776 GCA_018247775.1 Udranomia orcinus
TAATAAAGATGACATACTTTAGTTTACAATCAAAAAATCCCACGTCACCTATAAATTACTAATGCATTTTACTATTACTACTAAACACCATGTATTACTTAGTCGAGTACAGTGCTACATTGTTTCCACTGTGCGCTGGTACCGCGTATTCTAGGATTTAGAAAACAAAGTCCAAGTTACATGTCGCTGATATTTTATTATAATAATAAAGATGACATACTTTAGTTTACAATCAAAAAATCCCACGTCACCTATAAATTACTAATGCATTTTACTATTACTACTAAACACCATGTATTACTTAGTCGAGTACAGTGCTACATTGTTTCCACTCTGCGCTGGTACCGCGTATTCTAGGATTTAAAACAAAGTCCAAGTTACATGTCGTTCTAATAATGCAATACTCGATATGATATATTGATCGATGACATTTTCATTGAATGTAAATGAATGAATATTAATTCTGCCTTTGACTCTATAATGTTCGATAGAATCTTTATATATCTAAGAGTTTAAATATACACATCGCTGTATCTAATCGTTTATAAATATGTAAGCCACATTGAAAATATCTTCAGACTATTACCACCATGATTTGACTTTTTCCAACCGGAACCTATTTAGAATTAATAACATTGACAGCATAGATACGTAGAACAATTTCCTCGACTAGACATAAGCTTTGAATTATGAATGGCTTGGGCAGGCAGCCAACTAAGCTGTTATTAACATATTTACGGAATAAATACACTAATGAGACCTGTAGTGGCGTTAACATATGAAACAACCAATCATTATAACAGCTATAGTTTATAATATTGTACAACATTTCGTGTTTGGTTTTGGCAGAGACACCACGTCCACATATTTCTGCCTTGTAACAGCAATGTTCTTCTTTTGTCTTCTGGTTTCGAGTTTCGGGAGTAAGTAAGAGAAACACAATGAAAGACATTCCTAATAAGTCTTGAGCGTTGCAAAGCTATGTATTTGAACTAATAAAGAACATCTATCTTGACTTGGGTGTTTGCAGATGTTTCAGTTTTGCAGACTCCAAGTTAAGTATGCCAATAGTAGTGTAGGAGGAACTCAGTCAAGCTTTATGTGACTGGGTGTGTAAATAAATAAAAATACACTACTACATTCCTCGATTGTAAAGAACCGTAAACTCGATGACTTCTCCCTGTACTTTGTGAATAGACATGATAAGAAGCAAATCATATTAATGTTGCTCTAATTAACGCTAGTATAAAGTTAAGTTGGATTCCGTTTTTTTTTTCAATAAGAACATTTAGCATTATTTATAAACGTTTAACAGGTCATGGGCTGTGCCGCCCACGTGTTCGCTTTATGCCCATTTATACCTTTAGACAAATTCGACTTAATAACATCTGACATTCCAAATAAGGAGTAGCATAGCGGATATAAAGAATCAAGGTTTGGTTATATCATATTTATTGTCAAGTGTGTATAATTGCATGGGAAATACATATAATAAGTCTGTAAGTGATTGCTGTCTGTACATGGAAAAAAATCTTAAAAAAAAACATTTTAGGGGTCTTTAGAATAAAACCCAAAAAAACTTTGCCCAAATTTATGTATATCTATATGTATGTTTTTCTGTGCGTTTGTGCACGCTAATCTTAAAAAGGGCTGATCCGATTTGCAATTTTCATTGATTTGTTAGCATCATAAATTTTAAAAAAAGTTGTGCCAATTTAAACGGAGGGTCGGGGGGAAGTGCGCCGGGTTGGCTAGTTATTTAATAAAGATATAAGTAGGATCGAGTAGATGTAAAAAATATTAAATTGTTATGACTCTACAACAGCGCCACAGCTCCAAAATTTAATTGAATGCGGTTAAATAGTTTTGAAGATTAACGTGTGTGAATGTTTAGATATAACTCGTGATTTTTGTGTTTAGATGTAATAAGTATACATATAATTTACCTTTACCTAAATAAGACATTTTATTTATATCTAGTCTTTTTAAATCGTTAGGTAGTGCCTCTGCCAAGATAAATTTTCCCGAGCTTTCTAATAAATGTATAATTAACTTCGACAGCGATTTAAACGAGATATAACAGCATAATTAGCTACACAAACAAACCTAAATAACACCTAAATTAGGAACAAACAACAAAATTAGTTGTGATTACTTTGATTATTTATTAGAGTATATCTGGACCAAACCGAGATCAAAGACGGGATGTTAGGGGACTACGATCTATCGTTTTCCTAAGTCTTAATAGGCTGTCCTTACAGACTAATTTAGAAAACAGTACTTGTATGTCAGATGGAATGTAATTAAAGAATATTTTGTTGTAGAGCGAGCAATAGACCTTTAAACTTCGGAGTGTGGGTTCGTGTCCTACGTTGGGGAAAAATGAACTGGCTAGTTCTAAGAAATTCTGTACAAGTTTGAAATATTTTTCTTCTTATTTAGATAGTAGTGAGCACCTATACTGGGACACTTATTGGAAACAATCTTTTGTACACTTTCAAATACTAACAAATGATTCGGAATTTGCTACGTTTATATTTTACGCTAATATCTCGTTATACTAATAAAGATGACATACTTTAGTTTACAATCAAAAAATCCCACGTCACCTATAAATTACTAATGCATTTTACTATTACTACTAAACAACATGTATTACAACACATGTAATACATGGTGTTGTATTTTTGACAGTATTAATATTACAAATAAAAAAAAAATATTATTCTTTTTCGATCTTTTCCACAATTTGTTATAGCAATGACTGACGATGCTACGACATGCGACGACAATGATGACGTGACAACGATTTAATACGACAAACACTTCTGTACTATTCAATCGTTTCTCGTTTGTTTTCGTTTCAAGCTACCAATCTGAAATGATCTCTGAAATTTAGCAAGTCAACGTTAATTGGCTATGACCAGTTGGAAACGCGTGCGAATCGCATCCAACATACAACCAGTAGGTACAACTGGTCTTGGGCGTAGTATCGCTGGGCGTGCCCTGCCACGACTTCGTCACCGCACAATTAACATTCCGGACACTTCGGTCGGTGAGCGTGCTCTGCTGTGTACGATTCGTCTTAATAAAGAAACAAATCGCCTGTCTACAATAAATGCAGTAACAAGCAGTTTTTCAGACAAATGTATATGATATCTAGTACCTAACGCCATCTCTAATCAACTCTGCACAGTATCGAAGTTATTTCTTAGGACTTACTTATTACAAATGCATTGCTACCCCTGAAGACTTATTTGAAACGCCTGGAATGAATGAGCCTTTATCCCACTTTAAACCAGAACACAGCCGCAAGAATACTGCTATTATAAAGCAAAGACAGGTATGGTGCTCCGGATACGAACCGAATGTTCTACGAACTAACATTTATACATAACTATAATATTGTATATTGCTTGTATTGTGCTAGTTTACCCGAAATCCATGTAATGCAATTATCAAGGGGCTTCTTACTCTCGAAACTATCTGCTAGAATGACTATTCCGACTAAGGATGAGCTATTGCGGTTAACCATTAGCATTAATTTAGTTGTTAAAATGGATCTTGTTTAGTAGTTAGTTCTAGATCTGTCTTGTCCAGAAACCGTTACAGCTACGAACTAATATTACGTTATTAATAAATAAGTTTCTTGTAAATGAGGAATTGATTTTACAGTAAAATAAATATCCATATTTACGATTCACAAATAACATATTAAGAATACTTTTACTCACTACTTTTTTGTTCACAAACTTTACGAAGTACTGGAAGTTGCAGATTAAATATTAAATGTTAAAGTAAGCTAAGTAATATAGTAATTTATAATACGTGTCTTTATCGTGCTGTTCAATGATTATTAAATACGTGTAAACAAAACCGTTGGCATAAATTAGTCTTGTTGTATGGTTGAAACGGTTGTTTTTTGCCGTGGGCGTGGCAGTTTGTAACGAAGTTGCTAGTGTTGCCAGTTTAGGAATTAAGTTTTACGACGCGCACAATCATTCAACGGGCGGCACTACAATGGATTTATTTCGTTAACGCACCATAGAAATAAGAATGGTTAATAGAACGGCAGTAACAAAGGTTTTGTACTGAGTCCAACCAATGGTTACATCAACCAGGTGCCCACTACCTGATAAGACAACATACAAACATATAGGTTTAAATAACTTTATTTCTCATAAATAAACAAATCATCACTTACATAAGAACAGTACAAGCGTATAAAAAAGCAAATCACACGATTTTAAAAGAAATCGGGTATTATGATTGATTGGATTAGTGCACTCACACAGACAGACAGACACACAGTCTCCTTACTAGGGGAATGTTTACTGTTTTCACGTGCCCCGGAAGTAGTCTAGGAGCAGCAAAAAGTTATTGCGGTCAAGTACATGCGACTAATACAACTGAATCGTTTTTTAATTAATAATGACATATTGCCACAACTATTATCAAGACACTCATCATTGTTCCTAGTTTGTGATCAGATATTTGGAATATCTGAAAACTCACTAACTGACTGAAAACCTGTACTACAGGGAATTGATAAATAGTAATAAATATTAATTAAAATATTTTTAAACCACACTAAAAAAATACTCGTGGTTATCATACAACTATTTCATCTCAAATGGGACGAATGATATTTGGCGTTTAATCTATAAATCACGAAATTTCATCTAAGGTTGTAAATGCCTTGATTCTACAGGTTAGTTCAGTGAAAGTAAACAGAGAATATAATCACACACAGAAGAAAATTATCAGCCCTAGGTACTGCGCTACATCGCTACATAGAGATTATATTTATCTTCTTACCATTCATATAAAGCTCTTGTTTAATAGAAATTAGCTGCTATATTTCGTCTTTTTAAAGTCGTTCATTGATCAAATCAGTTAGTAGGAGTGAACTATCCGTGGGCGGTAACGACCACTTAACATCAGACCAATCTCCCCATATTTTGCGCCAGTTCTTAGTTATTATTTGCATTTTATTTCATACATATTTACAATACGACTGCATTATGAATTTGTACTCAGATTTAGCCATTCGTAATGGAAAGGCTTAAAAAATATTACCATTTATTACAGATAAATTACATTATTGCGCATTGGACGTGAAAAAAGGTTGCGTTTCGATTGAATCAGATAAAAATTAAGCTGCATGCAGACATGTAAAGCAGTTTTTGTTTACGATAAAGCTTAACGAAAGCTCTCATTAGGCGCTAATGGCGGAACCGTTGAACCGTCACGATTGATATAAATGCACAATTGTTTAATTTTGCCATTACTTACTTGCCTAGCATAAGTAAGAACCAAGTATCAATTTTTTTTATTCATTATTAAGTGCACAACACACTTCTTGGAGGTTTAAATTATTTTGTAGTCCAGTGGCTTTCAACGCTTTTGTTACAGCGCTACCGACCGACTTGGCCTGTTTTCAAAAATGTTATTATGTATTTTAACTATCATGTAATTCTTTCATGTAACCTCATCAAAAATATGTTAAATTAATTGTTAATATAAACGATTAAATTAAGACTAGGACTGACATACAAATCAACTTTTATATTTAGAAATTCAGAAACTTACATTGAATATACGGAAACCAAACCTAATTGACACATTTGAAAATGAATAATAATTTAGTTTATTATAATATATTTATAATAACCATCATATCACATATGAGTGGGTGACTTTTATTTTCCAAATTTTCTACGACTTTTGTAAAGAAATTAACATTACCTTTATCATGTAAAAATCTATATTTGATACCAACCTAAATGTTTATTTCGTAACTAAGCTAACTTTTACGAACAAACTTGCAGTTTGTGGATAAAGTGCGGTCGACGGAATAGTTGGGCAGGCGTGTGAATAGGTATAATAGCGAGTAGACATAAAAACGTTGGTTCCGACTCGTCTAGTTTGGTCGCGTGAAAAAGCGATATAAAAAATACGTTATATACTTGATATGATGCTCTGGCGTCGGACTGCTAGATATTCTCTAACATCTGCGCGTAGATCGTATGCGCCCGCGCACTTTGCTCTTGAATTTTTTTTTCAACTCTTTCCGCCTGTCGTGTCGCAACACACGTTTAGACACACTTTATCCCACTTTTGCAGTTAGAACAAACAATACTGTGTAAATATTTAAACATCTTAATTAAACTTGTTTAAAAATGTGTCATTTTTTTTTGGTTTTTATTTTCCTCTTTTGTACGTCACAAATAGAATAGCATGACTAGCCAATTTGAAGATTTCCTGAAAATTTCATTGAAATCGGTGTCGGTGTCTATAAGAAACATATTCATACAAACATCGCCTTTGATATATGTATATAGAGAGATACGAGTATACATGTCGGCAAGAATTATTTATATTAAAAAATTTCAACAACGGTATTCACTTTGTTGAAAACCATAATATAAAAGATAATATAATTCCCCTCATCCTCGAAGCGACATTGTCGTCTCCTCTGAAGCAAGAAAGCATTTTACACACACCATTTATGTCTCAAAAAAATTGGCTATTCTAATCCTAACTGCGGTTGATAGGCGACTTACTATCTTGATAGATCGAATACGGTCTAGACAAGCAGGGTTAGCACGGTTCGATGTAAAAGCGTATTTTGTCCAAACTAATAGTAAAGGTGGTTCCCAAATTGTGGCTTACAGGTTAAGAGTAAGGTGAGGCGCGAGGCTTTTTTTAGAAATTTATATGTTATGCTTACCGCGACGAAAAAATGTACCTTCCTCATATTATAATTTAAGTTAAAGGGTACCGAGACAGTATACGTAGTACTATATTATGTAATACTATTATATGTGTAAGAGTGGTGCTCGAACAGGAAAAGTTTGGGAACCTTTGAGGCATTGTGGAAGCGGGTCACTTGGGCCAGCATAAATTGCGATTTTGGCACGCTACGGCTTATGAAGCAGTAATAACGTTCATAAGCTTATAATGTAACGGCTAAAGTTATACAGTTTTTAGGGTTCCGTAATATTGGGGATAGGGAAAACATGCTTTTATGCGTATTCAAAGGCAAGAGGACAGTGAAAATTATTTAGTCCAAATAACATTATCTAAAAGATATCAACAAAAAATCGTATGCTTCATCCATATAAGACGTCTATTTATAACTGTATACTGTATATAATTCTTTTATATCTTAGATTTAAACGTTCTATAGATGTAGTTAGTAGACTGTTTTGTGTAATGGCAATTTTGAAGAATTTTCCAGGTTTCGGTATATATGTTAGCTGTTCTGTATATAGCGGGTGAGAAGGTGTATATTGATATTGTAACTTTGGCGTCCCTCTGGACCAGTGGGGGTTACAGGGTCGTGCGTTTTTACGACTTCTACTAACTTTTAAAAATAATTTAGACTTAGTACTTCTGTGGTCGCGTCCGGGGGGTTAAAATTTTAAATAGTAACGTAATACAAAGGATAGTGAAATTACATACAAGTAAATTTACCTACGCAACTAAACTTACCATAGTATTATATTTCTTGCAGATTCTATGAGTCCTATTACGAATTTAGTCTATAACTTCTTCAGAGTATCTATTTGCGGATGAAGCAATTTAAATGTTCTTTTACTTGTCATTTCACAGACGATTACTTTTTGAAACAGCAGCGTCGGCGAGAGAGCTGAGAATTATTTCATGAGAATGTTTGGTATTGGTACCGCATTTTGATGTTGGGCGCGGTCAAGACTTAAATGTATTATCACTACTTTCAAAATTATGTGTCCGCGTTGCATAGTACTGTGAGCTAAAGGTTTTTGATCGCAATCAATATTGATTATATCTTATCGTTAGTAATCCGCGTTCAAAAGAAATTGTCACCGTTTCAAAAAAAATATAAGAAAATTGCTTTTACATCTTTACCAGTTGCTACTTCAGTTAAAGCAAAATCAGCTTTTTAAATATTATTTATACCGTTCGCGTCGCTTGACAGACAGATTCATTGCTAATTAGTTAGCGTACCAACAAAACAATTCTAAAACGCTTCTCGGAAACAATTACGGGCTCCAGCCTCTCTGATTAAAGCTAATAACCAATTCAAACAAATCTGGAGTGCGGACCCCTTTTTGTATCACCTCAACGCTTCAGTAAACAAATGAAATAAATAAACAATTAAATAACGCTACATTCCCATACATTGTATCGCGAGTGCCACGAGGAATAGGAGAACAGTAACACAATGAAATTGACAATATACATTTAATTTTATCATTCTAAATTCTCTCTTGCTGGGCGCCTTTAAACACCGGATCAGCATGATGGTCATTGCGTCCTACCGGTCATCAACATAACTAATTTACGACTGTCTCCCGACACAAACTCGATATAAACGAGCGAAACGCAGCGTGTGCGAATTAGAAGTTTAAGTTGGTATCGCGAGCCATTAACGGCGTATTTAGCTTACCTTGTTGCGCGGCCCTTCGGTTACATGATACCGGCGTAGAGGGCGATGTCACTGACCTATTGTATAGGTGTACAAAGCTCGGACCTTGGCAGCTCGCCTTGAGCGGACCCCACGTCCCCTCGCAAGGGCTTAAAGGGTTTAGCTAAGGACGGGGAAACAGTACGGGCGTGAGCGGCGAGATTCGCAACTCGCTTGTGGTGGGATGAATCACAATGTTATATTTATTGCAACCTAAACTAAATGCATAGACGTAGAGTCATTTTAATTGTGTATATGCTAATATTATGCTTTAAAAACGAGTCCAATAAAATTATAATATTTGTTGAATAAGGAGTAAGTTGTAACATAATTTATTAGGTTTTCCTTGTCGTGTGGACTATGCGCTGTGCTAATTGAATTCGTTTTGTTTATATTGTAACAGTCTAGTTATAAGGCAAAATCATTTCGAAATGAACGTTAATACATTTTTTATATTTACCACGCCGGGAATAGGGTACAGTCCAATTTCAAAACCAAACACAAATCAAACGCAATCAAAAAACGAACAAATCTGCGCAAACACAATGGGACGAGCGTTCCCGAATTCCCGCCAAACCTGAACTGGGACAAAAAGGGCTAAAGGGGCAGCGAACAAAACCGCTTGCACTGGGGGCCTACCCCAAAGCCTGACCTTCCGCAAGCCCTTTCACCCGCCGGGGGAAGGAAGTATAACAGAATTTTTACGAGACTCATCTCTCCTGTTCGCCGGCCATCGTTGTAAATGTTTTGTGCTTTTTCTGCTTTGTCTGAGTGGACTATGTATGTGGTAAAGCGATTTATCGAGCATAATTTATTACACAGTATTTGTCTCTCAAATTTCCGTAAGCGTATCATTTGGAAAATAATCGCACGTATTTGCATTTTTCACAAACGTATTAACGGATTTCTTTCCATAATCGAAGGTGTTTGGAGAATTGATAGAGAAAAAAATATTAAATATTGAAAAGAAATTTTCACGATCCACTGTATTTTAAAGTAGATAGAGTAAAGAATAGGAGATAATTTAGAGGGCCCACGAAGAGTAAATATCAATAGCTACCACAACACTAATATTATAAATGTAGAGAAGTAATCAATAGATATGACTATAATATTTACGTATGACGTTTGACTTAGACGTCTCACGATTAAAGTTCTCGGCTTTATGTAACTGAAGTACAGATATCGTCTCAAAAGGATGGAGTGGCAACGTCAATAATTTCCTAGATGAACTACATGAATCTCGGTATGTAGGTGACACCTACATTACTTCTACTTTTATTACTTCTATTAATTGAAAAACCAAACATTCTTAACGCTATTTCCAGTTACTAGAATCAGTTGTACAGAACAACTTTTTGCCCCGAGCCTTCAAGGACGGCACACTTCCATTCAAAACCGTTTCTAACTCAACACTCGAGGGATGGGGAGTTTGTGGACAATATCGATAAAGTTAGCTCTCGATAAAATATGGGACAAAGACACAAAAAATAACGTGCATTATAAGCTGACCTGCAACATCATTGTCTTATATATTCACGTATCCAAAAAGATATATTTTCTTTCTCAAACCTCTTCCCCTCTGTATTTCTCATTATAAAAACAACTTTTTCAATCCTTCTTCAATTATATTCAAACAATAATCTTAAAAAGCGATCTCCTCCCATAATTACTATTTATAATTACAAATTAAAAAAAAAAAGTGATTAGGAGAATGAGTGTTACAATATTTATGTTTAAAATTTTTGATAAGCAGAAAGTTAGGAATATTTTTGGATTTATTGTACATCAATGGTTGTAATTTATTATTTCGAGATACGCGAACCATGACCGAAACCGTTGAATATTTTTACATATTATGGCCAGTAAGATGTCCTGGTTAACTGTGACCTAGACTAAAGTCATAATTATAAAAATAGGTTAAAAATTTATTGTTTCCGGTGTTTCTTTGTAAAATTAGTTATTTCGCGAGCCCTTTTTTACGATACAAAATATAAAATTTAAAGAGGAAACGAAAGAGAGTCACGAATCTATATGTAAAATTAGTGGCTTGTTTAATCCTGAATTTATCTGCTCTCTTACATGTGCAATGCAATATCTATCACACAAGATTCTTTAACAATGAGCTTTCCATCAAAACACGTTCTTGTTACACACCACATACACAGAAGTGACTACTTCTTCAGACGTCTCTTTCGACTAAGACATTCTAAAACCATATCTAATTCCATCCATATATTTGTTGTAAACCCTGCGGAGGAGCAGAGCAGTATATTTTGCTTAAAAAGAGGCTCTGGCCACTTATATTGTAATGAACCTAAACT
>DWGW01001746.1:0-10776 GCA_018247775.1 Udranomia orcinus
AGTGTACTAATGCACAGCAAGGTCTATATTGTAGAACGGAGTAGGTGTTCCTAGCTATTGTATCGTAAATTAGTAACTAGATTATCAGGCACTGCCCCATATGAGAATAGTGGCTTAAGTATGGCGGAGTCGGGACGAAGATTGCTTTCAATTCGCATTTTCCGGCTCATAAAAGTAGGTTGCTCTACACGGCCCGCAGTGGACGTAATGGAGAGCCGTTAGTTCATTGGCGTTATTGAATAATTCTCGCGTGGCAGTCGCACGCCACTGACCACTCCAGGACGCCGTTCTACTCCTGTTCCCCTCGCGATGATACTTGGTACATTAGATCGCTCTTATCCTGTTGATTGTCACTGATATGAGACCGAACAATAAGAACTCTGATCTAATTAATACATTTTGTTTCAGATAACCCATCTTATTTCGCGTTTCCGGATAAAGATGTACCTGATAATGCTGGATCCCCTGCTTCTGGAGCGGAACAGTGTTCCCGTTCGGCTCCAGCCAGAAGCTGGACAGATGGCGTCCGTCCGCTAACATCCCCTCGACGGAGGGAGCCTGAAAGTCCCAGAAGGAAGGAATTTAGAGCTTTCTTGCGATCACTATCAGCTAAAGAACCTGAACAAGCTGAAAGATTTCTTAAGGGGGAACCAAGACCTGGAGACTGCGCTCCAGGAGATATGAGGCACACATTCACTGCCCCAAGAATAAAGTAAGTTTATCATAAATTATCTGAAAATATAATCATTGTCTCTGTCGATATAATATAATGATAGAATACAATAAGAATAGAATTGATATATTTCTATACCATGTAAACCTTGTTGTATAAAAAAAACCGTCACAACATTGACGACACAAAAACTTGATTAGTGGCCACTTCCTGTTAAGGAACGTTTTTATGCTTTAATAAGTCAATTATTGCACAGGAAGGGCAAGATTAGCGCAACCGTGGTGACCCCAGAGGGCCCTAAAGAGAGGGAAGAAGTATTCTACACAATCCCGCTGCAGGGAAGAAGACGTCATTCGGTGGGAGGATACTTGGCGACTGGAGCCGCTGGTACTGGAGAAGTTACTGCGGTACCAAGCGAAGTGCCAAAAATGCCGCCACCAAGGTTCAACCAAATAGATGATGACTCAGTGAAGAGAAGACGGCCCAGGAATTTCTCATTTAAGGGTAAGATTTTTCCTATAATTTTCGCATATCTGTCACGTCTATGTAAGATGTAACTTGCTCTCGATGATAAAAACTTTTTTATAATAGCAATAGTCTGTGCATTTTCTGTGGCGCCAAAATCGTTCAGCAACTCAGACATCCTCGAAGGAAGTCTAGATAGGTATTCAATCTATTATTAAATAATTGTTTTATTGCGTCCTCGCATGGAAATGGACAATTTGATATATGGCCGTAAACAATCCGACGAAGACGCCGGACTGATATCTGAAGAGTTAGAGAGCGTTGCACCCAACCTCGTTGCCCTTTCTGATAACATGATAGCGTAATGCATTGTCCGAAATGTGTAATAAGGAAAGCAGCCATAGTAATAGACATTTTCTATTCACGTTATCTCCCTATGAAGTAATGCGATGAGAATTCTTCATAGTTAGTATTTGTTTTTTATCACTCGTGACTTACATCGATTAATTGCGGCTACGTATTGTAATTAGAATTTTATAAATTTCTAATTACTAATTATGAGTATTAAGATGAAGTTTTATAGCTTTCGGCGTTTTAATAGATACTATAAATAGTAAAAGAATGTTTATTAAACATAGGTTCTAAAACAATTAGGTTATCTACAATGTTTTTCCATTTAAGTAATTGATTTTCAAACAATTATGCGTACATATTCAACGTAGATATATTGGTAAAATAAATATTATTTACTAGACGTGATAAATCAAATGGGGCACGTGTATAGATTTACATAAATCATTGTCCTGTCACACCTTTATCAATAGGGTCAGTTTGTTGGTCCTCAGGAACCATACTGTTGTCATTTAGGCTTATCTGCAAAACGCGCGAGGAATAATCGGAACGTGTCCAGTATTTACGCGTCGTATTTGGCGATCGATAACGCCGGGGGAATATTTACACACGAGCCCAAATATGTTTGAGAAGATTAGGCGTCGATGATGGTCGATGGAGTTGCGATGCTTGCGATTATGGTCGTCGGGTCGCGGTTTTAGTATGCGAAGTGCGTGCGCGTGCGCCGCCTGACGCCAGCGCAGCGCCCGGCGGCAGTGGCGGCGCGACGGGGCGCAGCGCATCGTTCAACCGACCGCGGACACTTCGCGCCGCGCTCGCTCTAACCACTCTACTCATGTCTCGCACTCAGTTTGCTCTTTGCTCATTCTGCGCGCATTAAGTGCTCTGCAATTCAGTGCAATGTCGGACCTTTAGCCGGGAGCGGTCAGTGCTGTTTTGGTTCAGTTACATTTAAAAACATTTCCATGGGAATAATGGACGATACGAGTGAGTGTTTATTATTTTTAATTGCTTTAAATCCTAATGTTTTGTGTAATGAAACGAAATTAATAGTCAATATTAAGTTACTTAACTTTTTATAGACATAGTTTAATTTTATGTAAGTAAGTACATAATTAAACAATTTGTAGTTGGTATAGTTAGTCATTAATTTAAAATATAAGCACCTTAACTTATAGGGTGACCACGGTTAATATTTGATTACGATTTCATTATTAAATGTATCAATTGTATACCGACTATGACGGTTTTTAAAAGCTTTAATCTAATTTTAATCTAATATAATATATTGTTATATATCTAGCCCGTCAATCATTTATGTAGCGTTTTATTTACTTTTTGCATTCAAATTTATTTACGCCAGTACCACATAGTGTCTTCTATTCATAAAATATCCAATTGTGTCCAAAATCAATGTCAAAGAGACTGCGTACGACTTTAGCAAACTAATTTTTCCGTTGTCACGGAGAAATCGCGAGTGAATGTAGACCTTACTGCTATGTAGATAGAGATATATCTCGTTGTGTTAAAAACCTTTAATGTTGTGTACCTATTACTTATGCAGGGTGGCAAGACTGACAGAATAAACATGGTGTACTTTACATGCATCGGAGCTACTCCCGTAATGTGTTCGCAGTGGGAATGTAAATGTGTGACGCCTATTTTGTTCTCGGTTAGCTAAACGAACAAGGATCGCTCCCATGCATTATGCCTCTATTTAAATAATTCTTTGTTCTTCGTATAACGCAGTTTATGGCATCCGCAGATTGTCTTATCTCAGCAGAAACATCTGAGGCAGGTAGTGTTGGTGTGAATTTCAACAAATTCACCCATTGTTTTTAAATTCTTTCCCGTGTAAGGGGCGGTAGGGTAACAAAACAAGAGTTACTCGTAATTGTGTAGCGCTGTTAGTTTTAGTTTAGTTTTAGGTATTCGAAACGCTTTTTTCTGTCTCAAACGAATAGCTTTTTTTACTTCAGATAAATATTTTTTACAAGCTTCCCTTTATGTACTTACGTATAATGTGAAATTAATGCAATCACATTTTAATTATCCACTTAAAAGTATGAGCATTACCGACTTTCTGAGTTTACAGCATTACGGAGTTATGACATAGGCCGGACATTCGTTCAGTCTAATGAAAGGGCGAGTTTAATGAGGAAATTCCTCTTACAAAGGGCTCGTAAAACAATTTCGCTTAATTAAAAACTTACAAACATTGGCCCTTTTTCTCTTCATTAAAAACGAACGATAATACTTTGTAATTGATATTGTTCCTTTACATCCAAATCCACTCTCTGTTACTTTTTTAATTAATCGACAAATAAAGTAAGTAACTTTACAGTAATTATTTATTAAATTTAATAGCAATTTTAGACCCAGAACTAAAGTATCCTCCTTAGTAGTCCTCTTTCATATAATTCATAATGTTGAATTTAGCATATGCTAAGTTCAAGTGAATTTAGTTGGATATAGACATATCCAACTTGTTTGCAGCTAGCTAGCTTTATGGATCATAGAAACAAAGTCAATGGTTAATTAAATTTAAAAAAAAGTCTTTAAATGCGTTTGTGTACTACAAGCAAATTTACCGTATACGGGTCAAATTTCGACAACTGACAAATTAGGTAATCTGGTACATGTTGTGAGTAATATTAAAATGTGGAAAAACTGTGTTAATTGCCCTCGATGCCGGAGTTGGCGGGATTTATGATTAAGTACTGCGAACCAGACGGAGGCCGAAAAAGAAGAATATGTTTATTTTGATAACGTGAATCATACATTCGGTGTCAGTAGCGCCGTCGATGGCTCACAGCGTAATAGTTACCACAAAGTTCGTAACAATAAATGGGACAGCATCGATTTTGAAGTTAATTACAACGTACAAACGGTTTTTAAGGACACGTGACGTAATGGCTCAAAACGTATTACACGGTTAATCAATAGTTTTGACATGTCTGAATGTTCGTCAACTTCTCTGTTTGTATTCCATTGTCATATTACTTACTTGGATACATTTTGTAGATAATAGTATGAGTAAGTCTAAGCTACACGTTGAAATCGATATTTAAAAAGTGCAAGAACATTCCCATCTACGTATATCTAACACACTAATCAGAAACGAAAAAGAATGTAATATTGTACTTTAAAAAATCTGTTACTCCTAAACATATAAAAATATGAGACAGTCCCGAGAAAATTAAATCATTTGATACCCTGACGATGATACAAAGTAATAACAGAGACAGAGACTTTATTATTATAAGTAGCAAGTCGTTTACCTAATCGCTCCATTAAGTCATACTTTAAGCTTGAATTCAAAGATGTGCGAGTATCACATCTTGCTGATATTATTTCGATGTATCATATCCTGTTTTTATTGCACAATTTGTTTATATATCGTTTATAGTAGTAAGTACAAGTCGCAAAGCTATTTCTTAGTTACGTCTAAGAACCGTACACACATGTAGAAAAGAATCTTTCAATTGCTCATAAATTTTGTTTACATTATTGATGGGGAAACAATTTACCGGAAACTTTTAATCAGCAGATAAGTAGTAAATATTGATCCGGACTGTTTACGTTTGATTGGAAATAAACTGTATACGCAATAGCTTTGGTTAAGATAAGACGAAACTGTTGTTACAAATGAACCATCTGTCTAGACGAGCGTTTGCGAAATGATGTAGCGTATCATCAGCTCCGTTAAGTGATGGTGATGACCTATTTCGAACGTGTCCCAGGCATAAACAACGACCTACCCGCTTTTCTCACTCGCGGTAAACGAACATCAGATCAAACAACCACCTGACAAAGTGGAAACTGTTATAGGAAACTACAATATTTCACTCGACACTTCAAAGACGGCGCGGCCATTGAACTGAAAACTGAAGCGGTGAACGAGTAACCGCTTTGTGGCCTCAATAATTAGGTTTAGGTAATCTACTATGGGCATCGTGTATCTACCTTCGACTGTGCTATTTTGGAATGTTTTACGTAACATCCGACCATAAGGCTTTAATCTATTATGGTGTATGAACCCGTAACGAACTCCTAACGTGTGCATGCATTGCAATATTTATTATTATAACTGCTTCCCCACTTAACGTCCTTACATTAAGATTATTGTTAATGGATTTAATTTCGAATAATGCGCAATGTTTATCTCTGATGGTCCCTAACTCTGCGTAAGTGCGAGGGGTATATAATTTAACTTTCTTAGAATTATATGAGATGTACTTTATCTCGGTCTTGTATTTTTCTTAAGCCGCAATATATTGTCTAAGTTTTCATTTAGTACCGGATCTAAGTCTTCTAAGTTATTATAAAACACGAAAAGTAAATCAAAAAATTACCATTATAGAATATAGTTAACTAGAGTAATACCGACCAAGTAATACGTCACACAAAGCTCTTCTTAAAGTCGTTGATGCTCTATCATAATTTCTATTAATGCAACCGCATCAGCTTAGTTCTCGCCGCATCTAATCGGCTATAGTTATTCCGGGCGACGCTGATAGACGTTTGTCTATTTAGGAAGCGGATATTACATTTAGTCGGGTCTTCATTTGGCGGCAGAGGTGGGTAAGTATAAATCCGTTGTAGTTTCCGGCGCGCGCGATGCATAGCATATTTTGTAAGCAGAGCCCGCGTATGCGCTGCGTTGGGTGCAATAAAAATCTTAACAACCAACGTATGTTTTAAGTCACGTGCGAGAGTACATTAGGGAAGGAAGAAATGTGTTTCGAGGGCTCCACCTTATTATTTATGTTTATTTAGTATAAACACGGAAATGTAACCCACATTTCTTGTAACACTACTTAGGTACATCGTCGTGTTATGCTATATGTAACTGTATAGCAATCTGCTTGTTTGTAATTGTATTAATTGATTTCAAGTGCCATTAAGAGGTAGAGCGTAATGGTAAGACAAGAGATTGCAGGTCAAATTACGACAGCTGCAGCATCCCGCTCAACGCAGATGTCCTCTCTTGTGGCAATCGTTAATTTTTTGTACCGTATCCTGGCGCGTTGCACACGGTCTGCCGGATATTTAAAAGCATAGTGCAGTTCGTCAATATTATTCTGCAAATTGATATTTATAACAAAGCTTTTGATGTGTAGGCTAGTTTAGTTTAGTTAGTAGAGATATAATTGTATCGTGTACACAAATCTGAATCAACTGAAACTAAAAAGCTCCTATTATTATATTAGAAGTTTGTTGATCTAACCTAATAGTAGCCAAATTTTACATTTAAATGAAATGTGCATTTCGGTTATTTTTTAATTTAATATTCTAATAGATACGATAGGATATATTTTAGAGAAGCGACGTTGCAATGTGCAGTTAGTACAGGACTACTGCCATAAATAGCTAGGTAGTAAAGTTTATGATCACACGATCCATGAACTTCGGTCCAGCCAATGACCCCCATATGATACGGAGTGAACGACATCGTTCATGATTATCCCTCGACACCACTTCCTTTCAGTGTAAGGTATATCATAAGCTCATAGCGGCTGCCCAGCTTGACAGAGCATCAATCACACTTGTTATCGTTTTATATCTCAAAGACTTCCTTATTAGATTACCATATAACGTAATAATGTACAAGGAATATTCTTGAAACAATAGCAATAGATGTTTACATAAAGATATGTAGCATACATAGATACAGATCGATGTAATTCTATGCATTCAAGATGAGTTACGTGAAACATAAACTAGGTAGGTAATATTGATGTGTTTGCTTCATTTCTGCTATTGTATATCTATCAGAACACAATAATGACATTCTGTTATGATACAACACTCATTTGTTAACTGTAAAAGGATACGAATAGTTAGTAACGTTTCATTCAATCATTTATCTTCTAGAACATTAAAATTTTGCCGTTTATTGTATTCCCTCAAACTCTCATCAGTTAACAATAATTTAATATATTAAGTTAAATAACGGTATTTTTTTCCTATAACTAACCACTCCATAAGTACACGTGCACGCTTTTAATTAATGCTTGCAAATGCAAGGCAAGAGGCAATAATGGCCTACTGTGCTGCTTACACTTATGACATTACGCACTTGCATTCAACTACGGCTATAGAGCAGAAGTATGTACGCATCAATTAGAATTAAGGTACCAAGCAGTTACTGAAGTATTAAGGAGACGCAGCCCAATTAACTCATTGACATTACAATTACGAGGCAAGAGCCGAATTTCATGTAAAAAGACTTAAAAAAATTTTTTTTATGCAATTTATTGCTCAGCTCGCATCTCTCAAAAATGCTTATACCATATTCACGTAGCAAAAGTAACTACAGATTGTTGAATTAATAAAAATATGAAACACATTTCGTTTGGTTTATTTTCGTTCTAATTTTACTGAAATAATTTCTAACACATGTGATCCAGATTAGAAATCAAAAGTCAACTCCGTAGGGATAGCGTAATAATTGTTTACTGGCAAATGATTAATCGATAACCATTCTTGTGTAAAACGGTTTCAATAAACATTCTCCTTGTTTCAGAAATGGAGGACATAGCAATAGTTTGGAGTTCCGGATCCCCGGAGAGCGCGCTGTGGTCCGATTACCTCGTCGCTAGTTTTGACAAAATAATGTCACAACGGGCCAGACACCATTATAGGTATAGTGAATCTAATAATTGAGTATTTAATTATTTCATAGTTGTTTCATTTCTAATCTTTAATTTTTAAATGTTCTTTTACACGTTAAATGCATATACATTAAAATGTACTCCTAACGGTTGCACATTCCACATTGAAAAGTGGTAGTTTGTTGACACGTGTGGACGTGACTTAGTAGCGTGGGTAACTTGTGCCATGTAGAAAGGAAATAAAAGTCCGCTCTTTTAGTACTCATGAATACAAAATAAATACGATTTTCAGGGTAACGCCAGTAACTGCGGAGGAGTTGGTATCTTCAGACGCGCAAGACAAAATTGACAAGCTCTCAAAAGCTCAATTACAAATATTAATTCTTTGCCCGAATCTCACTCAAAAGATGTCAGATCTCAAAAAGGACATAAGTTTCGATAATTTGATCAGAGTTGACAAGGTTTTAGTAATGTTGTTGGGTGTTGAAAGAAACCATGCCATTTCTAATAACTGTGACGGTAAGTAATACTATGGAAATTTGTTATTTTGTAATACAACAAATACTGTACATACATGATATACAAACAATTGGTATACAAAACTAGACCACAATAATATTAAAATATCCATTTTCGAGTTTTGGTACGTATAGATTTTAAATAAAATAATAGATAACTAATTGAAAAACTGAAATAGTAAGTTATATCAGCATTGGTTAATAAGATCATATTTGAATTTCATGATTCACTTTTTCACAGATTATCCCATGGTAGACCAGTGGCAGATGATGTCGGTACGTGAAAAGGATACTTCCTTCGTGGACACCTTCCTTACCGCTGCCGTTGGTATACTGCGAACCAAAGATTGTAAGGACACGGCCACAGACAGAACCAGCTTTTCTATTGTCCCGAAGAAAGTTAAAATAGTAAGTGGCCGTCAGTAACGTGCAAGTTCAATATTCTTTCTACTGTTACTTAAAATTATATTGTTTTTGTTTATATGTCTGACGTTGTTTTAACTGTAAGTCCTTATATTACCTACTGAGATGATCACCTATGTTCATATTTGTGACGAAATCCAAATACAGATCCCAAATTACAGATAAAAAATACAGATAAAGTAGTTACTTTCTTATTAAATTTAGGAACTAGGATCGGCGACATCAAAAAGCGACATCCTAGTCATTAACATAATATTCTGTTCATAAAGTTCTCGGTAAAGCATAAACGTGTCATGTAAACATTACGAGTAAACTTAATTTATGACAAAAACAATGGGTTGTCGTAATTATTATCATTGTTTACCCCTAGGGTCAGAGTCGAGTGATAGCACTTCTCAACGACCCCATTAGAGAGGAAGACAGTATAAAGATAATGGTGGACAAAAAAGGAGAGGTCATACAGATACCGACCTTCAAGAAAAGGAACCCTTACACTCTACAGTTTGACATACCCGGTAAGTATTTCTCTCTATAATTTTTTTCATGACTTTTTGAATCTTACATCCTTAATACGCCATTTAGATTTGCGTCTTAACTTTAATTGAACAATAATTGGTTGCAGATTCATGTTTAGAAGTCTCAATGCTGGTCTGGGTTCGAGTGAGCAAAAACGGTCAATCGTTAGGCAGAAGGCAAATAAAGTGTGAGAGCCGATTACGGGAACTTGATCAATTACTACGAGCGTCTGACCATCCTTTGGAGTTTATGTGCCAGGTAAATTAATTCTAAAATATCACATTGCTACATATACCCTAACGCAGTAAAATTGCACAGAAGATGTACTTATTTGCCGACTGTGACAGTTCCTACGGCAAAAACATTTTCATAGTAATTTAGAGAACTTATGCGTCGCTCCTATCGACCTTAGCGCCATCTGTATAGCAGTTTTTATTGAATTTATTTAATTCACATAAAATATATTACTTCAGCTGTGTAATAAATTTATATTTAAATAGCTTGATCGTGAGAATTGTAATAGTAAAGTTCTATAAAAATGTATCTCTTTTCAGACGTTGGGTTTTAAAACAACTAATAAGGATCAACTGGATAGTTGGATGCTGAACGCATTCCAGAAGAACATCCCACCGCATTTTAATTTATTAGCATCATCAGAACATTTCAACCCAAAAGCAGATGTTTCGAGTGAGTATTTTTTTATTTAATGTTAATAGGTATAAAATCCATATAAATCAATTGCACAAGCAAAGAAATTTAAATTTTTCTTGTTACGTGAGGACATTTTACACAATTGCTCGTTCTTGAATAAAATATACATTATAATAAATAAACACTAGTAAAAGCGACTTTCGCTATCAATACTGCGCGAAATGCATACAAAATGTGTCTGCTGAGAAAGTATACCTACACCAAAGAATCTATAAACATATATACAGTATAACACGGTTCAGTTTTTATTGAGTCAGTGCAGTCATCCGCATTATTTCCTTTTTTAAAATTATTTATGCAAACACAATAATAGTATAAGATAAATAATTAATTATCTGTGCAGTGCGCAAGGGCGCGTATGTCAGTTATTTATCTATGGTCTGCGTCAGGCGGCGAGGAGTACCCGACGCTGCTGCACTGGGCGGCGCGGTTCGGGCTGGAGCGCGTGTGCTGGCAGCTGCTGGAGTGCCCGGGCGGCGGCGCGGCGGTGGCGCTGCGCAAC
>DWGW01001747.1:0-10774 GCA_018247775.1 Udranomia orcinus
GTTAACAAAATTACTAGTGTATTGACATGCTAGTAATTTAAAAAAAAAGATGGTACGCCTCGGTTATGTATCCTCTATATGCCTCCCTGACCACACCCTTCAAACCAGAACACAGAAAGAAGACTGCTATTATACGGCAGAAATAAGTATGCTGGTGGTGCCTCCGAAGCCGAACCATAAAATGTAATAAAATAAAATATCTTAACTTGAAATAAATATTATTTCCTTAGTTAAACCTTATAAGAATACATATTTATTGATGACTACTTATAGCTAGAAGTTGTACAGAAGAAATAGTTTTGATGAAGTCATTAATAATGATGAAAAGTACCTATAGTTTTGGTGCCTATAACCAAATAGAAACATTATACAACTAAAACAAAATAGAAACATTATACTACTAAAACAATGCTGTAACATAAAATTAATTTAAAATCATACTTCAAATAATTAAGTGTACACCAAATATGCAATAACATCTTTACATGAAAGTCTTCCGCTCATTTCAGTTCCTTTAAACTGCATGCAATGTAGGTTCCATATTGCTCTAGCTTCACTGAGTAAGTTGCAAACTTGCAATTAATAATGCACTACTCAAAGTTTACTTTGCGAGTCGGTGCTCTTGTTGAGTTACATAAGTCTAGTTTAATCATCATCAGCTATTAATGTTGCGCTCACTTAGCATTAAATATATATTGACCAACTGAGTTTGTATATCCTTTTAATGTAAGAGAGATTAGACTGTATAATAATATAAAACGCGAATTAAGCAGATTTTGTTTACGTTCTTAGCATATAATATAATTAATGCTTGAATAATAAAAATACGTTAAATGTGAACAAAACTATAAATTAATGTAAACTATAATTGATTTTACAAAAAACACTTTCAGATATATCTAAAATACAATCATTGCATAGTAATGTGCAAATAGTATCCAAAAATTCAATATCCGTCCAGATATTTCTATCGTTGCTACCCACTGCGTATTTATATACCTATTTATAAGGAAGACATTTTATTATTATACTACTCAGCTTCGCTTTATCCTTAGCATCCAGGAGCCGGAACAAACACGCTTAAACGAACAATGCTTCCCGTATTGTCCCCATTCTCACGCCATACAATACGCTTAACAGAAGGTGCCTCCTTAATAAATAATTAATATTAATTGTGAAGAGCCGACATAATTAAAAATAAATCTTCAATTTAAACCATCAATACCATTCACAGATTTCAAATTTGTTCGCTTTCATAACAATTAATCACGCTTCGGCCGTCGCCTGAATTATTTTCTTAATTAAAAGTACCTGCAATTAATTACGGCGTACCAATGTTATGTTCTTAGAAAATATTATGTTTTCTCCCTGACGGTTGGCAACCTTGCTTTGCAATATACTCCACGATTTATATGTTTAATGAATGCTTTGTAGCCGTGTTCAGGTGGGAAATATATTAAAAAAAGAAAAAAAAATTAAGAGGAAGCTAGCTGTAAGGAGGAAGGACCTTATCTGGTATTGAAAATATCCATAATTTTCCATTAATGTTTAATACAAAAACTTCACATTAACCGATCAAAGTATGCACTTCGAGTCTACGATACATAATCTGTAATAGAATATATCCTGATTGGAATTACAGTGCGTTGCACGAACATTAAATTGGGAGCGGTTAATCTAATGTAACCGGGTAAATGCGTACAATACGGCTATTTCTGTGTGGTATTGAAAGGTAAGTAAAGCCCGTTTACCATACTTGTACTTGTACAAATATTATTAATTGATCGAGTAAAGGAACGCCTAATTCGTTCAAGAGTGGGCTTATGTCATAATCCCATAGTCAATAGCATAAATCGTGTAGACTTCTGTGCTTCGAAAAGTAAGTATTATAAGTTAAGAAATTGGCCATGTTTATAAATAACAATCGTTTAACCTTAATTATATGGGAATTTTGAAATCTATAAATTAAGCAGCTTGTAATCGGTATCTGCTAAACTACACTGAAGCAGCGTGGTCAAGCAACTCTTAACGAGGCATTCCAAATCAATCCATGAAGACGAGAGGCAACGAATCTTGTCCCTTGTCCAAGGTTATAATCGTCAGTGACAACTTACCATTAAATAGCAAACGTGAATGCAGTTCGCATTCTCATTTGCTGCCTAAAATAAACGTAAAAATAGTTTTAGCGTAGTGTAAATGATTGAAGCAGTACAATTTCGACTAGTTTAATCAATGTCCACAAACATATGCCATGTTTTAAGCGCGCAACAATGTTTTTGTTCGCCCCAAACGTACGCACGAAACAAAAAGGTTGTTGGGTGTAACAATATTGTGTTAAATTGTTCTATGAACGAGTTGTGTAGTTTGCGTGCAACATTAATGGGTATAAAGTTTCCGTCAGGGCGAGCGGGAAGTAAGCGGGCATTTTCGGTGTGCACATTCATAGTACATGTACGTTATACACCCTTGTGTAAATTACAGAAACCTGAATGTTATTTAGAACAATTTGTCACAGAGCAAATAATTATTTGCCATTTATGTCAGACATGATAAGATGCACGACTTTCTCAAAAAGCCTATCCCAAAAGCGATGGTATATTGAAAACTTTGTTACAAATCTGTATGAGTAAGATCCTACTAAACAATATATATCCGTCAATATGTGAAAACACGTTACAGATCTATAAGTAAAAATAAATTCTAACTAGTAAATCAGTTCTAATATACGAGTAAGTACAGACAAACAGGGTTTAATAAACACATTAATATAATCTAGTCATAACCTATACATCTTTACATTATAATAACCAAGTGGGCGCCAAACCTCCAATACATTAACCGCAATAATACCCATGATTCAGGGTGGTTTATCCGACGGGTAATAATAGATTAGAGAGGTCAATCAACGTCATGGCTCTGCGTAAGCAAAACAATACACATTGTTTTGCAAGATCAATCGCACGAGCCATTCACATCAGTTTGTATAGAACCTATAGATATGTATCTAAAGCGGTTGTGTACTGCATCGTAGTTTTTGTGCTCCGCCGTAATTAAAGCGAGCGAGTTTTTAATTTCAGTCCGCTAAAGTCTAGTTAGTCCGTTCAGTGTTTTGTCAGATCGCTTAATTAAGATTGTAAAAAAACATGATGATTGTTGTAAATCTACAGAACACAGATTTGTAAATAAGAAAACATGACATGGTAATTTCAAATATTGCAAACTTATTTTACGTACTTTGCGAGAGAATCGGATCGTTTTTCAATTACTTACAATACAGACAGTACGAAACACCTTTACAAAACAATTTTGTTTATTAATTATTTTATTTATTTTTTTCTCTGCTATACCAACACAGTAAAAACTACCGGTCCTGATTTAAGAGATATCTACTGTCCTAAAAGCAAAGTGAAAAACTGATAACATAGGCTCAGTAAAAGACATCTGTTTCGAAGTCCGACAAAAATAACCGGTATTTAGCACAGTTGTATTTCAGCTGGAGCGCACACGTCGTGAACTTTTTATCAAAAGCAAACACGGAACAAGTACCTTCCTGTTAGAACGTCCAAATATTGGTTGTAAATAGCGCTGTAACTTTTAATCTAGCCCGAAAATTTTCTGGAATCCGGTCGAATAAAACTCCCTTCGATCTCAGCCCGTTATCGGTCAGATTAGACTACGACACTATACACCATACACTCAGTATATTCGCGGTGTCGTCGATGCTTGACAGTTTGCCCGTGGCTCCGTCCGACAATGGTGGGAAGGACACCGTCAGGTTCAGGCTCCGTGGCAGTAGGGTATCCGTGGGGATTTCCTGACGTTAAAAAAAAATATATGTAGTCTTATAGAAACTAGTATAGTTTAGTAGGTCTAGGGGGTTAAAAGTCTTTCGAATGTCGAAATCTTCGAGGAGTTATTAATAAATGGAAATCCCACAAAGCCCGTTGTCGCTTCCACCGCATATTTTTGGAAGGATCCCTCTCGGCAAAAAACGGGAGTCACCAAAGAAGTGGGAAGAAGAAGGGAGTCACCCCTTGAAAGATTACTTACAAGGGGTCGCGTTCAAATTTGAGAACCACTGCTCTATGTTATGGACAGTGCCCAAACAATTTCGACAATGCAAAGCTTTATTTAATTAAAACAACAGCTCGTTCCAACTCCGAGGACCATCAAATGGAAAATCAATTAGTGAGCACGCGAAATACAGTTCAATCGAATCGCAGTTTGCACTTTTTACCCGACTGTGCAAAAACTGTGTAATTGTGTCTCTAATTGTGTTATCTGAGCACGGATCAAGGTTTTGTGGCGCCGGCATTTTTTGTGCATAACTTTTGAGCTTGTTCCACTTCGTAGTATTACAACGTGGTTCAATACCTTTCGTCATTCGACTACGGAAGCATCACTGCCACATCTATCTCTGCCTTATAACAGCAGTTCCTTACTGCCTCATAACTTATAACTTACTGCCTTATAACTTACTGGCTTATAACTTACTGGCTTATAACTTACTGGCTTATAACTTACTACCTTATAACTTGCTTGTGTTCTGGTCTCGAAATAGATCACGACCAACGTTATAAGTGAGGAAACTATATAGTTGCGGAGTAAAAGGGAAATAGAAACAATACAAAACAAGGTTTATGTGACGTCTTACTCACGATTTCCTGCAATACCGCTCGAGAAACAGGATCTCAGGTAGGAAAGAAAAACGACTTGGCAAGACACTGCCGGATACTGATTACTTCTTTCTCATTTGTGTTACTCTACTTACTTTTCATTTGTAAAGGTTGTTTTGTACACGAGGATATTTATAAATTTTAAGACAACGAACACTTCATAAAACAGACCAATGTTTTATCGCATATACGAGTATTGTGACAATTATGCATAGTTTGTAAACGTCTTAACTTCGCGTGTAATATTTTGTGATACGATTGAGTAAGAATAATTTTATATGTTTATTTTTTCCGTTTAAAGAACGTCTCGTAGTACACACCTATATAAAATTTATAATAACTTAATCATCTTGTTTTGGTGAAACCGTTATACAATTTTTTATTTGAATCAAATTTATGTTGTAATATATCTTCTATTTTATTTATCAATTTTATATTTATTACAAATCGAATATTGCTTGTAACGACCACATAATTATACGAATTTATAGGGTAATTACACCAAAAGCTGACTTTTTTTATAATGTAGCAAGCGTTAGTAAAATTTCATTACGAACGCTCCACTGAACATGAACATTCCTCTTACGTTCTACATATACTATGTTATGTTGATATAAATGCGAAAGTTTGTGAGGATATTTGTCACTCTTTCACGCAAAACTACTTAATGGATTTAGATGAAACTTTGCTGTACAGTTTATTCATTAGAATATAACGTACTATCTACATATATATAAGGCGATGTGTGTATGTATGTATGTATGTTCCCTGTAGACTCTGAAATGATATAGGGTACTGGTGTATATATAAACTCTGTTCAGAATTCTCTAAAAAAATCGCGCACCAAAATGATATCGGTCGGACAAATGGTTGGAGAGTTGCCGTTGAAAATGTTTTTTTTATTGCAAAAGAACAGGGACGGGGATAGATGATTTTGAGGTGATACGAAGTGCGCCGGGTCAGTAAATTATACATATACATTCTATATAATTTACCGCGGGCAAAGACGCTGGCAACAGCTAGTGAGCAATAAACCCACCTAAACCTTCCCTACAAGCCTTCACTATATCAATAAAGAGTTCAGGAATGTTACCGGTGCCCCAGACTTTAATTAAACCCCTCCATCCTGGCGATTGCGTGGCAACCCGCCAGCGAATATTGGTCTTGTGTTTATGTGATTGTCAGGTCAAGTTTTTTATGTAATTGAAGTACCCCGCGAGTGCACTCTACCTGATGTTTTATGATCACTAAGTGTGCAGTACAGTTTAAACAGGCACTTATGTATGGGTTGAAGCGATGCGTTTTTTGTCGCGGGGAAGACCTTTGACAGGTCCCCGATACATTGGCAGCGATGCCGAATTATGTGGGATTTCCACCCTCTTAAACCCCGCCTGTTTGTGAATACCCAGGAAATCCGAGAGATTGTCCCTCTAAGTACCAGCACGCTCTGATACATTTCTTAGTGAGGCTGTGGTTCGATCCAACACCTTCCTAGTGTGCGCCGTTGTGAGGTCACTCAGAACAACGCCCTTACTGGAGTCGTGGACTAGACGGTTCGAGCTCTCTTACCGCTCCGACCCCGGAAGCCCCCTTTAGTCGCCTACGACATGCAAGAGTTACCGTAGCGCTATTCTGTGAGTCCTGCAACTCTAGAGACCATAACTAGATGCCTAGCAGAAGTTCTCTGGGAAACTAAGGTACTACAGAGTACAATACATTAACGTTAACAATTTCAATGAGATTTAAAGATCCTGTTCTAAGCTAATCTTAAGTAACATTTTCATCTAGCATGATTCTATTTAATCATTTGTTCATTCTTCTTGAACACATCAGACAAAAGGATCGGTGACGTTTTTCATGTTTGTGTAATTTTTGCTTAAGATCAGGGGCAAAGAGTGACATAGCTTATAACCTTTTATTCCGAGCATACCTATCCCGCAAGTGACTATTGAACGCAGCTGGAGCCTCGGGCGAGGCATAGTATTATATAAGCAACTGCACCCAAGCCTACTTTCAATTCAAAGACGTTTTACCGCGCGACCTATCTTACTATCTCTACGCTGTATGAAGATAAGCTAGCTATATCTTGGAGCATCCTCATTTATGCAGAGACCTCCTTTTCCAAAAATTACGGATTCGTCTCCATAATGTACGCGCACGCATGAATGCTTGAGCTGTTTTTATTTTTATAAGCTTCACTTTCAGTTAAGGCTTATTTATTAAATATTTCCAATAGTTATGAAGAAGCAATGCAAATAAAAAAAAATGTTTTTTAATATTACATATTTAATAGTTTTACTGTTTTCCCACTTATGATTACATATCATTAACACTATTATTCGCGGTGTCAAAGAAGCTGGTCAGCGTGCCCGTGGCTCCGCCCGATGTTTGGTGGGACACTTTCAGGTTTTAGTTCGAGTCCCCCATTAACCCTTCTCCCGACCTGGGGGTAGGGTATCCGTGGGGATTTCCTGACGTAAAAAAACATTATTAACATTCGTCATTAACAAAAATTTATATTCTGTATCCATTAAATTACATTCAGTAATTTAAATGTCATACATGATTAATTAATATAGTTAATAATTTGTTCTCCAATATGTCAACCCTTAATTTTTTTTTATACCGGCTTAGTTAGATGTATGCCTAGTGCTATACTTGTAAATATAATTTATACGAGTATTGCAATAATAGCCAAAGAGATCTGAGCACGGACGTCAAAGTATTAAATTTAATAACAATTTAATAAAGGAATATTTTTCTACGTAGAAACAAGCAATGCTGGTAAGACAACTGGAGGAAGAACTAAGACTGCGCATGCGCCAACCCGCTCCTGAACTCCAACAACAACTAGAGGCCTTATACGCTGAGAACGAACACCTGCAGAGGGAGATAGCAATACTGAGAGACACCATAAAGGTGAGAAGGACGGAAACATAGGTAAACCCATACTAAACACATTCTTAAATCTTGTTGCAGAAACTACAAAGTGAGAAACAACGGCTATACCGTAACGTTGACAGACCTGGAAGATTAGGTAAAACTGGTGTAAACCGTTCACCAGTTACGGAAATCTTATTTAACTTCGTAGTAAATAGTTACTTGAAATGACTTTTTGTGTTCCAAAAGTTTTAATTAAACATCTTGAAATTTCAAAACAGGAACTAGAACTGCGGATTGAAACACAGAAACAAACTCTGCAAGCGCGAGATGAAAGCATCAAAAAGTTGCTCGAAATGCTCCAAAATAAGGGAATGGGTACGTAGCGCTGAAATTAAGACAATAATTTTAAGTCGTATCATCAAAAGCGTAGACGCTCATTGTCTGTGGATGAAGAAATGTAACGGATAACAACTTTCAGGTAAAGAGGAGGAAAGGCAAATGTTCCAACAAATGCAAGCGATGGCACAAAAACAGGTAATTATCGAGATATTGCGGAATGGTGTCTGTGTTGCATGAAGGCTCAGTCCGGCTCATTTTCCATGTCATCACCGTCAGACAGGGTCCTTGGAAAATTTGCTCCGCTGTATGATATAGATTGTGTCTCCTGCACTTAGCCGTATATTCTGCACGTCACTGCTTTCTCATTGAATTTATGAATGAATTGTATTGTTATCCACATGGGCGTTTTATTTTGTGATACCTTTATCAAACACTTTCGTTTCTCTTAGAGTTGCTCTTGATAGTTTCATTTCATTCATTTGTTGACTCTTGCCGAATGTGACTGTCGCGACGCCTGTTATGTGTTCTATGAACAACTGTCCCTTGGCTTCATTCTTCTCTGATCAGTTTCGCTTACTCTTCACTTCCACAGTCTTTCAAAGCCTTTCTGTGACACTTCGAGCTTGTTCCCTCAGCACTAGTATACCATTTTCTTCTTCTCCTTCTGTATCACCACACTCCAATCAACGAAACAAATATATTTACTCAAAAGATCAACCCAAAGGAATTCGGCCCTAACACCCCCAAAATTAAAAATAAACCAAAACGACACGAACACAAATAAATCACGACATTGCATGTTTAGCAGCTCATTATGTCCCCGTCACATGAACCTTAGCGAAGACCGTCTCGTGTAAATTTTATTGGGAATTTAGTTTCAGTAATCATTTAGATTCAAAAATTTCATTATCGCCTTCTGGGGCTGCGTCGTCGCGACAACGGAACCTTGTTTGTTTATCGTGCGTGCACTCTCCACTGTGTACACTCAGCCGTAGCGTATAGCGCGTAGCGTATCGCGTATCGGGCGCACCGCAGCCCCAGCGGGGCGAGACGAGACGCGTCGCGGCAGTAGGCAGGTTGTATGTAGAGCGGGGCCGCCGTCGGTGGCGGCGGGCGGCGGCGGCGGCTGACCGTCTCGCGTGACTGGCAGGAGCTCAAGGCGACGGCGGACACGCTGCGGGCGCTGCAGATTCAGCTGGAGCGCGCGCTGGCCGCGGCAGGGCTGCCCGGCGGCAGCGCGGGCGCCACGCTCACCGCGGTGCTCGAGACCAAGGAAGCGCGCATCGCCACACTGGAGCGACAGGTCGCCCTGCTGGAAAGCGAGCTGGCCGCGCTCGTGTCGCCGCCGCCGCCGTCCCTCGCGCCTTCCCACACTTCGCTTTACGATAAGGCCGATCCTCCCTTCAAGAGACAAGTAAGTTTTCTGCTGAACGACGTGCACGTGACCAAGGACGGGCGCATGAGCGTGCCGCCGCGCACGCCGCGCTCGGCGCTGCGCACGCCCGCGCACGCGCAGCGGCCCTACTATAGCGCCACCACTCTGTGACTCCGTCACCGACGACCGACGTTACCGTGTCAATTTATCGCTTTAAGTCCGAACTTAGTCGAAGTCGTCGCCGACTGTGTTGACTCGTAATATTTTTATGTAAACTTGTTCATTGTTAAAGCTATTTTTATTCAAATAAGAGGAATTATATTCTTGAACTGTCGAATGATTATATTTTTGTTAAATAGGGTCTTAGATGCGAATATATTAACTTAGGTGTAAATTGTATCGTTATGGAAACATGTGAGATTGATTACGTTAACACCAAGTTGATTGACGATATAGAGATAGACTGTTATAAATAAAGACTGTTGAGGTCGTTTGCATCGAAATGATTCTTCGAGTGCGTTTTCTGTGAAAATCCTATAACTATGTTTTGATCATGTATCGCTTTCGGTGTTGATCGCAACTCATCGTCCAGTATAGCTTTGGTCCCGCGTCACATGTCATCAACTAGACTAGTCTCACGACCCGACCTCTTCATGTAGAGCCATGTGTCATCAGTCTCTCTCACAGTATCGGTAGATAAATGTATCACAACGTAGGCGCCCGTGCATTCGACAATGTCATCTTCAAATACTTTGATATTATTCTTTCACACTGGTGTCTGGAAAACTTTCTACAGACGTTCATGAGTAAGCTTGAGTTTCCGTATCTGCTAGAGATAGTTTTATAGAAAGTTTTCCAGCGTTACTTGTCGAGTTTTGTCCATTTGAATTTTGATGATTGGGTGCGTTTTTTGATATTTGTAAAATTGAATAAAGATGATTGAAAATGTGCATGTAGTTGATGAGAATGAGATATGACGAAATGTCTTCCATGGCACGGTGTTTATTGTAAAGTGTTAATTAGGTGCTGGAAACATTTCCCTAACAACTAGTGATAACTAATGGAGCTTGGTTCGCTTTCTCATCGATACTAACATCAGCTCGAGGTTTCTCTCTGGTGATCGTGTTAACAGTATTGATAAGTAGATTGTTATAAATTTTGACATCGATATCATTTCCGCCATCACTATTTGCCTTAGTAGATAGATTTTGATTATCTTTTCTGAACTTCGATACCTTAGTTCTACTAATCGAGTGTATTGGATTTATTTAATTCTATACCGACTTTCGGGTTGGCTTGAGCAGCTGGATGAGTTCCGTCTGGAGATCCAGAGACGAGACCAGGAGATCCTGGCGATGGCAGCGAAGATGAAAGCCCTGGAGGAACAGCATCAGGACTACCAGCGCCACATAGCGGTCCTGAAGGAGTCGCTTTGCGCTAAAGAAGAACATTATAGTATGCTGCAGACAGACGTAAGCATTTTAAATTCAGTTCTTTGAGG
>DWGW01001748.1:0-10773 GCA_018247775.1 Udranomia orcinus
GATGTGTTTAAGTACAAAAGCTCGATAGATCACGTAAGTAAGCGCAGTATCATATAAAAAAAAATTAAAATGTCAACCAACCTCTTGAAGGTAATCACTTACTCTCATATATCAGTTACATCTATTGTAAAAACCGCGGCAAAATAATAACATATTAAAACTATTTGTACAAGTAATTTCATATAAATTAAAAATGAACCCTAGGGTGAACGAATGAACTAGGGTTTATTGGTAGTAACTTATTTATTAGGGTTTATTATAGTGCCTACGACAATAAACGATAAGGCCTTTGGAACAACAAGGCTTTTGAAGCGGCGATAGCCCAATGGGTAATGTGTCGGACTTACGATCGAGAGGTCGTGGACACGAACCCCACTCCCCCATTGCACTATTGACGTGAACCCACTCCTAACACAAGCCTTAGCGAGCTTAGCGGGAGGGGTTAACGAAATTACTAGTATGTATTGCCATGCTGGTAATTTTTTTTTAATTAAAAAAAAAACTAATCAACATAATTCCCGCGGCGGCCGGCAGCCATTGTCGCGACCCGCGGCTCTTCCCGGAATCAGATGGAATGTTGTGTGCTCGGTGTAATGTTGGCTTTACGAGAGAGCTTTGAGGGCTAGCTTTTTACATGCTCTTGTTTGTTTTGTTTGTATAGGAACGTGGTGTTATAGGAATGTATTCTGGCGATCGTTTCGATTTGAATGTTACGATAGATTGGAGTGATGAGATTAAGATCAGAAGGCTTAATTCCTCTTCGTCTTTAGATTTTCAGTTAAACCTAATAATGTGAGTTAACTACAATCAGTTGGTTTAGTTAGTGGTACCGTAGACATGAAAAAGTAGACACGAAAATGTAGTTTCGTATTTACATCCCATAGCTGAGAAAGGTCTGATACTCACCTGCTGCGGATGCTCAAATGTGGATTAAAAAAATATCCTATCCCAATCGCTAGAATGACCTCTCGATAACAGCTAAGATCTACTAAATCGTGTCTTCTGGTACCTTCTGTGTGCGTAATATAGATCAGAACCTAAAAGGAACCCACTAAAAGGAACTAACACCACAATAACAATCGCTGTCATAACTTTGGATATCAGTAATCAACCCACGACTGGATCGTAGTCTTGCTTAGGGCGCCTACTGATACGTTACTACCTCTAAACGCCTTCTAAGGACTAAGTCGGCAGGCCTCTGTTAAGTACATCTCTCTTACCACACCCTTCAAACCAGAACGCAACAGCTAAGAACATGCTATAAAGCAGTAATAAATATAGCGGTAGTACCACTTTAACTTATTTTCTAATTTCCAGTTTAGGTGTTGAACCTACCTGGTTTCTGGTGTTTATGTTTCTTCCCCTTGCCGACGACCGCAGCCGCCAGCAACACCACCAGCCACCACTTCATGGTCACTCACCACCACATTACAACACGAACTAGCACAACACTATCAAAATTAATACGCCTAACAAGACCACAGTACTAAACGTGAGTGGAACCTTATAGAACACTAGTTCATTATTTAAAACAAGGCGCGAATAAACTTTAACATTATTATCGTAGCTAAAAAAATATTTTAAAATTAAGAACCACAACAGCACTTATAGAAAAAATGTCAAACGTAAACAAAATTTACAATCAACCAAAATGTACACGCAAATCGAAAGTTTACGTTCAAAATCACATTTAATCGCGGCGTAACATCGCGTAAAAGTTTTACGAAAGCGCCGAACGCACGCTCACTCGCGCGGCTAGCGGCAGGCGACTGAACTGAAGTGTAAACGAGCTTTGAGGTTTCGGTTACAGACACAGGTTGACGGCTGCCGGACATCGGACGCCAAAGCTATCTAGTAACACCATACCTATACACTAAAAATTAGCTGAAGCATGTAGAGGGTTTATAAAAAAGTAACTTTCAATTATTCCTTAATTTTAATTTTCATTGCAATAGTAGGTGCCAAAGTTAAGTAAAGCTTTAAGCTCACTGAAAATAACCCTGCTCTAGACGTCACGTGAACTAGCTGTGAACGTAGTTCACTCACATGGAGGTAGATGGCGCTGAAATATATTTTGTTGAGTACTATATCTAATTTATAGAGAAAAGATACTCGAGTGTCACAGATTATGCTAAAATTGCTATTATGAGAAATAAAAATAACCATTCAAATTTAATCTTAATCACAACTGCTTAATTCACACCATAATATATGCTAGCTTTATGAATTAATATAAATCTCTTAGGTAGGTGTATGTGACATCTTTTTCGGACTCTTAACTTGACACAGGAATCATGGAGTGGTACTCCTTAGTCTGTATCAGGTTCTACCTATGACTGTAAAATTGAATTAAAATCTAATATAAAAAGTGTTTACGTTACTCTAGGGTATTTTTATATGTGTTGTTTATCAGTGTTGATATGCACTTAGATCTTCCACTAAATAAACATTAAGTTATTAATTCAGGTCCATGGCACTAGAAATTAGATTGTAACGTGCTTGAATTACCCTATATTCCCTGTTTCAACTATATGAATAAAGAACTTTACGGAAAGGATAAAATAATGTTCTTACTATGGATGGACCATGCTGACTTCACATACTTATAGTTGTACAGTAATTTCACTGAGTAGTAACGCATTTGAAATCTACAATGTCTGGATTGCAATGCTCACTTAATATTTAATAGATTGTTCGCTTTTTGTCCACGTACAAACCTACAATGATAATATATAGAAGAAAGATATCGTAGATAAGGTTCCATCAAGGTATTGAAAGTGATAGAAAATTTTGTTTGGACTCCGGAGGCGCCACCGCCATTTTCTTTCTGTTTTACGACATTAGTGTTCTCGCTGTTGTGTTCTGGTTTGAAAGATGTGGTAAGAGAAACGCACTTAAGGGTTACAACTTTGTGCTTATGGACAAACTTTTTATGGACCGTAGTATTTATGGACCACCTGAAATATAGAATCGATTCTGCTTGTTGATTACAGATGTCCATCGGCGGCAGTGAGCAATTGCCATCGGATAGACCGCATGCTTGTTTACTCCCTCAATTATAAAAAGTGACTGTTCGATATTCGAATATTTCGATATCACGATGCATTATTTGGTTATATTTAAAAAGTAATAAACGCAAACTGTTTGATTTGTTGATCTACCAGTGCATGAGTAAGCTGATGAGAACAGTGCGGACGTATAGCCGTACAATTCGTACCCTCTTCGCTATGTGAACATGACAGATCATTTGATTAGTTGACGGATGCACAGATGAGTTTGAGTTTATAAAAAAATAGTCTACAGGTTATTAGTAAAGAGTTGCAATAAATATTTATGCTTGTATAATGTTTTTACATTAAAATATTTTCTTGAAGAAGTGACGTATGTTACTACTTTTGCATTCCATTTGTCAAAAAAAACAAGCAAGAATAGAAAGATGTCTGTGGTTATTGTCAAAAGTTTGTGGAACTGTCAAAAAGCGCGGGAACGCATATTACATTGGAATTCATAAGAGTAACAAAAGGATGACTAAAAACGCATATGAGACAGAATGTTTTTTATTATGAATGTGTTCTATTATTGAATTATTTCTGAATTAAATTAGAATATTAGTTATATTATAGTAATATTATCAGTTTTATGACATTTTCGTTATACTTTTGAGAGCTTAAAAGCAAATATTGTAAAGTCGTTTAAAATGGTTGGTGTTAGTTTTGTGGTACCTAAATATTATTGTAAACAAGCATTGTGATCGGTGTTTCTGTATGTATACGCGTTTGGACACAGGACGGGACAGGAGGTAATGTATTTAGTACCTTATACCAATGTGCTGCTGATACTGTCGATTTTGATCAAAGTTTTGTATGAACCTAAGCATGTATATTGAGCATCTCTATAAATATCTTTAAAGCAGAAATTTGATGTCTACTTAAGTAATATTCTTATCAAGTTAAATAAAAACCGAGGTCAGGACTTGGATACGTTTTTGTGGATTGGGAAGAGTTTTTTATATATTTAAAAATAAATAAAAGATATGTATTTTGTTGGATCGTGATAAATCATATCATGGTATATTATATTTTCGTAGAATACATTAATAATGTCGATACTACGGGATATAGGTTTCTCTTTAATAAGAACCCAATAACATACAAACAATAAGCCAAAAATGTTTAATGTCATATCGATAAATTTACAATGCGTTTATCGTTAACACCAAAAAACTGGACACCCACGACACGCGTGCGGCGCGGTGCGCCTTCCACTAAACGAGTAAAAATTTACCTAAAAAAATCCTCGCTAAAATTAGGTATTACATACATAGATACGTTCGGATAGATTGTTCGGCGCGGTGGGCCCCGCGGCCGCCGCCGCGGGGCGCAGCGCGCGCTCGCTCGCCGCTCGCCTCTGGCAGTGATTCCGGAGTATTACATCTAAGTATTATTGTAACGCATCAGACCGTCGTCGTGCGTCGCGGCGACGCCGGGTCGCGCGGGCCCGGCTGCGAGGGTCGAGCACACGCTAACCTCGCCCCTCGGGACCGGGCCGACCTATAAAAATCTGTAAACTTTAAATATAATGAACCTCTATAACAGTCTATGATATGAGTATCGATATAATGAGCTTAGAGATACGATAGACACTCTCGACGACGTCGACTAGCGCGGCGATCCGACTCGCGCGAGCCGCCGCGGCGAGCGAGAAACGGTGCAGATAGTATCGGCGTCGCTGCGGCGTGTGCTCGCGCGGACGCCGCTGGGGGCCGGTACGGCGCCCCCGCCCTGCGGGCCCGACCGGGCCGCCTCAGACGAACCACTCGTCCTTGTGCGGGGCGGCGCTCAGCGCTGCGCCCGCGCCCGCAGGCGGCCCGGGCGCGCCGCCCTGTACCTGCACGCGCACCGCCTTGCCATTAGTGTTATGAATGCCGCCTCCTCTACATACCGCCGAGGGAATTATCAAACTGTTATCAATCGTGCGATGTAAATCGTATATCAAAATGTTACGTTATGAAGTGTATGATGAATATACTAGGATACGTTACCCGCGCGGGCCCGCAGGGTGCACCCAGTTTCCCGGCAGCCGCGTGCTGCCTGGCGAGCCGCCTGCGCCAGCGGGCTTACCGCCGCCGGCGCCGTTGCTGCTCGCCATCTGTTGTACTGCGGACACCACGACATCTCGTTAGAACACCTGTCGTCCTCCGCGACATCAACACACATATAACATAACCATAATAAACCCAGGAAAATTAAAATAATCGCCTAGCTGACTTCTGTCTTTGATGTTTTCATGTTGATATTGTATACTCTTCACATTTTGTATATTGAATATAAATTCGACCGCTTTTGAGGACCATCACCGAATACGACGTGACCTGATCGTGGATCGTTTGTTTCGAACCTGTGATCTTAATTTTCTTCTCACAGCGCGACTACGCATAGTTGACAACGAGATAATAAGAAACAAAAAGCCACAAGAACAATTAGTGTGAATTCGTACATTGTTTCGCTTTCCGCAGAGGGGGGCGAGCGCGACCACGTGACAAAATAGATCGGCACTGACGCGACCAACCGGTCGAGTCTCGCTGCGTAAAGAACGAACACTCATGCACCTGGCTCTTCACGATCGTCCGACCGCTACGACGTTTGGAGCATTCCAGATTTACATAGAAAGAAGAAGTCAAAAGAATGGCAATAGCAATGGCAATGGATAAGCATGTCGTAGGTCCAAGACTCATTATTTATCCAATTCCTTATATGCTATCGCATCATTTGGTCCCTGGCGTGTGAAATGACATTAATACATTACATTTAGAATGATTAAAAATGTGCCTTCCTACGCAACAAGTATTGAAATTGTATACACATGACGGTTGCAATAACTTAAAACAGACAGAATAGTGTCACTGCCATTCTATTTCATCCTATTTCTATGATAAAATCCGACTTTGTACAGCGATATGTCTTAAGAATAATGTCTATTGAACAGTGGGCATTTGAACCAGCTAGCACAAAATACGTGTCTAATGAAAGTGGCAGTGGCGACTAATCCAGTGACTCTACATGGCTCTGGTGCTACCATTGCATGTTAGTGTTAGAAACAGTTGAACCGATTTACTCAAAATACACAGTGACGAATAACTTTAGCAGCCAAACACAAACAAAAATGCAACTGATGACTAGAAGAATCGGTTCATCCATTTCATATTGAAGAACTTTATTCAAATTTATATGTTTAAGATGTAGCGTTAAAAACAATTTTCGCTGCAAAAAGTCGTAATGATATGGAATGATTACTGGTTGGATATTGGAATTATTGGACGATCGTGAAGAGCCGGTGCAATTAAGCAATGCGTCATAGATATAATATACCTCTAGATCTTGCATCGAAGTTAGATCGCCTGATATTGGTGAAAGAAGTGAATGTGTGACGTGATTATTACAATAAAACTCCGCAAGGAGCATTTATTTACATATATGTACTTATTTCGGTAATACAAATAAGCTCTTTAAGCTGATGTTCTAATTCAAGTCAAACTCTATGGGGATCATTTTCTTCAAGTAGTTCTCATAAAGTAAATCTTCACTAAACGCGTTTTGATAGTATTAATTATTTATTTAATCGGACTTGTGATTTAGTTAAAGTTAAACTTCAATAGGTGCATTTCCTAATTCAAATACTTTCTAGCTAATCTACATTCTCACTGAACTAAATGTTTTAGTTGTTTTGTCTAAGTAATCTTCTACTCGATTATATTATTATCTCTACCATTCATAAACCATTAAACCAACCATAAGGTGCGTTTGCAAATAAAATCACTATAGTGCATTGAACATCAAAGTGTTTTTGACTTCCTGTAACGATTAATCTAGACGTATAGTATATCTATTAAGGGAGTATTCAGACGTATACTCACAGTGTAAGTGCGTGCGTCGTTGTGGCACACGCTTTCTGCAGTAGCAGCAGATCGCGATGAGGCCGGCCAGCGCCACCAGCGCCCCTGCGCCGGCCGCCACTGCCACCCACGCGCTGCTGGCACCGCCGCCGCCATTCTCTGCAAGTTGGTAGTGCCATGCTACACTCTTGGATTCACTAAATAGAAAAAATAAGACTCCAACTTCCCGATATAGCTGGAAGTTCTCAGATGTCCAGGCTGTGACCACTTAACATCAAAACATACGGGCTGGTGACCGTCACGTAAGAAATATGTTTTTTTCTATTTAAATCTAATAAAGAAATAACTACCTATTTCTTTATTAGGTCTTTAAGTTTTTCCGGAGCCAAACGTTGCTACTAAAGCTTTTACTTCAACAAAGGTTAGCGAGACCCAGCTACCTGGACAGAGCATGGCGGTGTCCTCGTCGGAGCCGTCGGCGCAGTGGTCCACGCCGTCGCACATGAGGTCGGCGCTCACGCAGAACTCCCGCTGCTTGCATCTGAACTCCTTGCATCCGTGTTCTGCAACTCAATGATGAATGTATTTATAGACACGATGTTGGGTTTACGTAGTTCCGGCTGATTAGGAACAAAGATATGTCAATAAAATGTTAGTTTCCAGCATAGGAACATTGCTTTCTGAAATACATTTTGCCTAATTAAGATAAATGGTACAGGTGATTCATTTATAATAATGCTAATTTTCATCAGTCTTGAACGTCTGAAGAGATTACCATTTATTATAGGTATACCTAATATAATTTTCCCAATAATCCCAAAATATGATCAAAGATCTAATCTAAACAAGACTCGTATAGTGCAATGGTCAGCATACTGGACATTCGTTCGACAAGTCCTGGGTTCGACTCACAGCGCCACAGGCATTTGAATGATGAGCTTAAATTTATATCCTTGGTCTGCGTGAGTGTATGTAGTTTTTGTGTGTTGTCCATGGCACCCACCATACAGGGAATCCTAATGTCTGGCTATGAGTGTGAAACGTTAATTAATTAAAAATGTAAATCTCAATGGCAAAAGATTTCGTTTGATAACGTAATTAAAGAACCTCGACGGAACGATCCATCAAATAAGATTTACATAATAGTAGATACACAAAGAAACTATTACGTATACTCCAGGGTCTAAGAGATTTACGAACACAATGAACGCCAGATGAGCCAAACGCCGCTGAAAAAATTAATCAGTGGTTCTTTCATTGCTAATTATTTACGTTCTTAATGCTCGGCCTTAAATAATTTATTTTTGTTCTGCAGCAGCTTATAGCGTAGTTTGTTATTAATTGTGCCCATTAAACTAATTATAACTATTGTGTGCCCGAATAGAGTATAATAGAGTGTTCTAAACCAATTGCTTTGTTTGTCAAACAGTCAACACTAAATAATGCTCATCTCATTCCATTTCAATTATTTATAGTCGGTTGGATACTATTTGTATCTTCAATTTATCTGTTGCACAAAAAATGTCTCTAAATACAAAAAAAATTCATACTATCTTCGATTGATTTGTTGTAAAAATATTTTCTCCAATTAAAACCAAATTATAAATCTCATCCTATTCTGAACTAATTTATCGGAAAAATATTTTCTTACAGTTAAACACCAAAATCTCGATCTATGGCTTTCGATGAAATTATTATATATTTAAATCGTATATTTAAATTATACATATTGTATATTTGATCGTGTTTCACATTCCAATATTTGTAACAACCAAAATATTTAATAACCACATAGCATACATACTTCCTTCAAATACTAATTATAGTGTCTTAAATATGTTTCGAACGGACGCGTTAACTTAATAATATACAAAGCAGCAAAGGGCCTCTCATAATGAAATACTTTATCTGCCACTACTAAGCTTTTGCATTCAAAGAAGAATTTATAATTAAAACGATACAAAAGGATTCCTCTATAGAAGGAGGATTTTGCGTTTATTTTGCTCAAAACTAAAAGAGTAAGGAACTAATTAGTTTTTGCCGTACCCTGTTGTAGTCCAACCATATTATTTTAAACAATGAACGCTGCAAGCAATATTTGTGTAGAAGTAAATGTTTCAAGGGGCACCTTATTAGTGACTTTGTACGATCCTTTAGTATTTAATATTTTCAAGGCTTTCTAGTACCGAAGTTAGTTTATGGTTTATATTTATCTTTAATAACAAAGTTCTAAACCGATTAGTATGACTGACTAAATGAATAGGCTATTCGGGACAAATAAAGTCATAATATAAATACGTCCAGTAAGAAATTTTTGCGGCTTTTTACGTCAATTACACGAATAAATAAATATTAAGTTTACCACAGTCGAAGTTTATACATATGTATAAATATAAATAGTTATTTTACAACTTAATAATTAAAATCAATATGGTCGATTTTCGTCGACTGCCAGATCCCTGATTTAGTTAAAAAGGTCCTTTACATTGTACGTACAGTGCTATAAATGAAATCAAATCAAATCGGTGTCCTTAAATATCCAAAATTTAATATAAATGGAACAAATATATAACCGTTAGTGTAATACTTAGTGTGAGGACAGAGAAGTGGGGCTAGAATTCCAAATGAACCAGGGAGTTTTATCATCTTCAACAACGACTAAGAATAATTGCAGATGTTTTCTCTACAACATTCATTCTTTACAACATTTTTTTTTAATAAGAAAGACACTAGTTATTTAGTACCTATAAGGTACGTAAACTCGTAAATTACCCAATCCAAGTGCAAAAACTGTTGGACCCAATCAGGACATGTAAGCTGATCGGATCGTTCCCCACACGAGTAATGGGCAACGCATAAAAATATTACGGTCCATCGACCCTCCGGTTCATCTTTGCAAACGACATTCAATACCGGCATTAACTTTAGGATAACCTCATATGATTTCCAAGAGTGTTTTAAATCACTGTTGGAAAATATATTTCCATGTACATGTTATATGTACATAAATAAAATTACAGTGTCGGTTTGCAATTCCAACAGCCTATCACAAAGTGCATATGAAAATATATACGGTACTTATATAAAAACCATTTTAATATTTTGTTTGTCTGTTTGATCCAGCTAATGTCTGAAATGGCTGGATGGGGAATCAATTACATTAAATAACAGATTAAATAAATTTATGAGAAATTTAATAAAAACATTCAACACTCGCCTCATTTGTTTAAAGACATTGCTCAAATATAAGAAGTCTCCAAAGGTAGACAAATTAATTCGCAATGTTGGAACAGCTAACCGCAACTTTGAAAAACGGTCGGAACTAGTCCCGTGAACGCACAACTCCAACAGCAATGCGAAGCCTCTTAAACCACAACAAACTTCACAAAGCAAATATGATTACTTCCGGCACCAACTCGAGTCCCTGTTGAGAGTTGCCAAATCCCTCGGCAGCTAGACATGGTATAGGTGTATTCTTCCGCGCGGCCAGGCGGAAAATTTAATTGCCCCGCGCCCGATTGTGCTCAGCAACAAAGGTATTTAATACGGATGGAGCTCAAAGTATGTAAATGTTAATGTAAGCATGTGTATCTACCTGTGAGTAATGTAATGAGACTTCACTTGAGACGACTGTATAGGATTTTTACTGCTCTAATTGTTAAGCGTTTTGGGTAAGTATTGGATTGTATTTGGTTTAAATATGTTTAAATGTTGATGTAGAGAGTTTCTTATTTCAAATATTGGGAACTGTAAGTGTAATTGTTAATAGAAGTTTTAGGGGTCAACGATCACTCGCGTCCGTAGGCTTTACCCTAGAGACCCTACACGTGACCCTGGGTGGTGCTAAAGAGTGACTCTATCAAAAGATCATGTATTGTAAC
>DWGW01001749.1:0-10768 GCA_018247775.1 Udranomia orcinus
ATTTTTATACATTATATTAAGTAAAAGTATAAACGCATTTTAACTTTCTGCATCCCCCGCCTGTAGTCACGTAACTAGTTAAACATAACTTATGAGTAAATAATAGTTGCATAAACAAAACTCACCAGAATGTCGCAATCTTCTCTCTCATGGCAACCTTCATCTTCGAGCAAGCGCACCACGTACTTGGTCGCGGCGTCGTTGTCGAGCACCGACAGTGCAGCTATCACGACTTTGTTTAACGACTGGTCCACTGGCATACTCTCATTGATGTTCGGAATAAACGCTACTCGGATTCCACTAGATTCTCTCTGTAAATAAAGAGTAATTTACGTAATGGAACATAGGATTTAAAGAATACCTTAACCTTGAGCAATTGACATTACTATAATTGATCAAATTGTCTAAGGAATAATAGCAATTAAATTTCTTCTGTGGATATATGTAAAACCATAATTGGATCATTATTTTTGTAACACAAATTAAATAATTTCAAATCTATAAACATAAGCGGTAATGGAAAGAAATTCGCATAGCATCGAAGATCGGATTAAAGTCCTTACTAGGCTACTACTTACCATAAATGTCAACGCATCCCTCAATAGGTGTCTGCTAGACTTGACGTTCAAATCACCAATCACCCAGATGGTCTGAGTGATCCTTTCCTGTTTCCCTGGCTTTGTGAAGTACTTCAATACTGGCAAAGCGGTGGCTAAGGCGTCACGACCTGGGACAAGTTATAACATATTATAAACATATATTTCACGTGTATGTCGAAAAATCTCATAGCCAAAATCAACAATGACATAAAAAATACTTTTATTATTCTGATAAACTTTCATTAAAGCATCTCATAATTATTGTTAATATTTGTAATTACTGTAAATTAATTATTTTATGCCTTTCCGACCCTTCTTCTGTAAGATATATTATTACATACCTGTGAGATGCAATAGTTTATGTATGTTATCTTCGGAGAAGAGCTCTGGTGAAGAAGCAATACCAGACAGATCGAGATATTGAGATGGCTCTGAGCTAAGGACACGACGATTTATCCTGTGAAAGTTAAATATATAAATATTTTAGAGAACCAAAAAAGTGACAGTATAAGAATTTTACACTTTTTTAAGTGTAAAATCAATATTTATTTTGTGCAGAATGTATTTTTAGATTATACAAATTTTTACCAGCTGTTTAATGCTGTTTAATGGCATTGTGGAAAAATTATGGATTTCATGCTGTTTTGCTACCCCGTAAGTGTATGTTGTAAAGTTAGGAAACAAGAGTAACTTATTCTTTAACACTACAAAAATAAGCTACAATTGTTTTTCGTAACGTAATTGCCTAACGTAACCATATCAGTTATAATCGTAACGCCCATCCGCTTCACCTCTCATGGCGACCAAGCAAACTGTAAACCAGTACCTGGAGACGATGTGCGGCTGCTTCATGAGGTAGTCGAGCGCGTCGTCGGTGTCGGCGAGCTCGCCGCGGAACACGGCGGTCTGCAGGCGGCGCGTGTGCCGCGCCAGCGCGCCCACCAGCGCCTCCTCCAGCAGCTCCACCGACGACAGCGCCGCGCCCTCCTCGCGCAGCGGCACGCCGTTCACCAGCACCTGCGCACGCAACCCGCCATCCATCACGTTACCGTTATTCAAAATGTATGCAAAATGCGTCCTATAAATTTGTTAAGCATTTATTAATATAGATAAAATTTATGCTCATAATAATATAATAAAATAAATAAATGTTTTCTGACCTGCGGAAAGCTATCTGCACCAATTTTAGAGACGAATTCTTCTGCCAGTTGTTCACCGAAATTGTACTCTGAATCAATTGATAAAATATCCTCAATTTTTGTATTCGAGCTCACGTATTTCCTTAGCGGAGCTTTAATTAAATCCATCGTCAATTTATTGTTTTTCAAAGAAGACATCAGCTGTAAACAAAAAAAAATGATTAAGAAATTGATAGTTAAATTCTCAACTCATTATACTCTTCAAAAAGGACTGGACTCAAAATTATAAAAAAGTACCTGTTCAGAAATTACATGTTCACTAAATATGTTTATATGAAATGCTTATTTTTAAACTGAAATTGATCAAGCGACAAGTGTACAGCACCTGCGTGAGGAAGTAGAACGCCTCGCGGTTGGAGTTGCGCTCCTGCGCGACGTAGTTGAAGCCGGCGCGCACGGCGGCGGCCAGCGGCAGGTCGGCGCCGGGCGCCAGCACCACGCCCACGCGCACCGGCGTCGCGTGCTTCAGCAGCGACTCGCCCAGCCGCAGCGGCGGGCCCGACTGCGGCGACGTGGGGTCCACCACGATCACCTGCGACACCGCGCGGTCATCATATTACATGATCTTGTTCCAGTGCTAAAATACAGTCTGGATGGATGAACTGCCGATTTATGCCTGGCGGTAAATAGCGAGTATGAGGACTTATTTTAAACAATTACAGTTGAGTCGGCTATATATTTAAATATTTGTTATCTTTATCATTAAGGAGCGAAGTTAAAGTTGAAGATCACTTCGATTCTAACTTCTATACAAGCATATTTTCAAAGGTTTGTCAGTAAATCAAAATAAGTGGACATTCTTCAAAACTTACATAGTTATAGATATTCCTTTTCATGTTTCTCAACATGCCTGGGTATGTGGGCCTAAGCAGCTCCATATACGAGGACGGCCAGCGGCGATAGCGTTCATCGGATTCCAAGTCATTGAGCCACGTGATTGCCGTGTCGCGGATGTCTAAACCATACTCCTCCCACGTGTACGATTCGCCCAGCTCAAGCGACATTAGCTTGTTGATCAGATTTCTGGATAAACCTGTTAAGCCATTTTAATAGAGCATTTAAAAACTAGTATCTTCTGATGGAGCAGCTGAGAATATATACATGATAGATGTGTCAATGTACAATGTGATAAGAAATAATTATTACATGTATAATTCTGTTTGTTCATCATTTGCATCAATAAAGAAGGTATGACGCATACAAATTCGGGGAAATAGAAAAGATGTAGACCTCGCATCAAAAGACGAGTAACCTGATCTGAACTATACATTCATAGAACTAAAAAGTATTTAGTTTGGTGTAGAAGATAGCCCACATACCATCATACCCTATACTCAAAACTAATTTGCTAATTTATTTTAATAACTCATTTTATCTTAAACACGCACAATGGTAAGACATATCTCAAAGACAAACAAACCAAATAAATAACACTCTTTATACTAAGCATATACAAACATACACACAAATAAAGTGTGTGTTAAAATTGTATATCATATCGGAATTCCAATAATAAGCCTGTTGCAGGAGATCTAATATTCAAATAACTTATTTGCTTTATCTTTGTACTTTTCTTTAACACTCTATATACTCTTGTATGTATGTACTATGTACTGTTATTGTAAATTTACCATGTACAAAACGACTATCTTTAACCCTAACTCACATGAACGTAAAACATTTATAACAAACCGCACTCGTAACAAACAATAGGCATCGTACCGAGCGCGTGCAGCGTGTTCATGGGGCCGACGTCCTCGTTGAGCGCGGCGAGCAGCGCCATCACGTCGATCTCGTCCGCGTCGTACTGCGCGCCCGACACCAGCAGCAGCGGCTCGCCCGCGCGCAGCCCCAGCTCCGCCGACCACACGTCCTGGTTGTACAGCACCTCGTCGCGGAACGACTGCGGCACCTTCACGTGGATCAGGCTCTTCGTCTGCAACAAGTTTATATATATATTACATAACATCGTGGCAATAAGGTTTTAAACAAAGAGTCTTGGATGATGGTTAGGCTATTAGAATAAGTTTTTTACGAACAGCGCCTGTTATAAAGAAAATTCGACCAAAGTCTGTAGCTAGCTAGCTATGTACACATAGATAACTTAATTGATGACCACCATAAAGAAAAATGTTGTTTAATATATGAAAATAATTATCTAAAATTGTTTCACAAACATCAGAAACTGACTTTTATATTCTGTATGACAATAACAGTAAGAGGTACTGCAATATTAAGAGGTAGCTTAGATACAAAACAATTATACAAATAAATTTATTAAATCTTCAGCTAATTGGCACACTTTTCACTTTGTGCTGAATAAAACTAAAACAATACATTTACCTGCATGGGGAAGTTCTGCGCGATAGACATGAGCACCTTCAAGGCCTCGTCGCCACCAGCGTCGTGTGCGTCAGCCACGGCCACCGCCGCCTGCATGCTCAGCGCCTGCATCTGCCATACCTTCAGCGGCGCCAGCTCCTCGCTCACCTCCGACAGGTGGCGCCGGAATCGCTCAAGCGGGGTACGGAGTGCAGGGAATATGTTCCTACATATACACACATTTTTAACATCTTATACTGCATTCCTGAAGTTTTCTGCATTATGGAAGCTATTGCGAAATAACACATCCAAATTCTAAATTAGGCTTAATAAAATTTATTTTTGTAATTTAGCTGCTCAAATATACACATTGAGTCATGAGGAAGTGGAATAAGTCAGAACAGATATTTTTGAATTATTTTTTGTAGAAATTCACCAAAATCTTACTTTAGTCTGCCAAAATTGAATCCCTCGATTTGGTTCTGTGGATCATTTTCGTCTTCCTCCTCAGAGGAAACAGGTGCCTCAGCATTTTCGGATTCCTTGGGGGTGGTATCATCCTGGCTTTTGTACTCAGTGCTCTTTAGTTGAAGTTCAACTCCATATCCGGAGAGGCGCAATTTTGGTTTACCTCGAGGCTGTACATATAAGATAAATATGAAATATAACTTTTAATAAATGATATTAGATTATATACATATTACCATTTTTATTACTTCATTTCTGTTTCAATACTAAATGCTAGCAAAGTGGAATAAATATATATATAAGCATATGGTAGATACAATATTATTGAATACCATATCCATAGACAAGATCAAAAAAACTTACAATTGGAGCAAAGTACTTTCGATAAAATTAGTATATATGCCACGTAAATAATCCTCCGAAATGAAACATATGTGTCAACAACTAAAGCTAACCTTCACATTCCATCGAACTACATAGTTGATGACTCCCTTGTCGGCCCAGCCAGACAGAATTTTATGCTTAGCAGTAAAATCTGCTGTACCCAATTCACCATATAAAATTGCTGTAAGACTCTTGTTATCACTACTTGGGAATGTATGATCCAATAGATATGTTTCCAATTTATGCTCTTCCTGAAAATTTAAAGAGTGAAATAAGTAAGGGACGGTACAAAAAATTGTTATTGGATTAGATAAAACTAAAAAATATTTAAAAAATATTAAGTTTATTTTATGTAATTTTTTTTCATTTCTCACAAATTTTGTCAATTCATTGCAAATCATATAAAAAAGTAATAGGTACTGAGATTTGTTTAAAAAAATTTGTTTTTATTTATACTGATGTATATGCTGATACTTACATATTATTGACTACATCTTTCCTTTAAGAATTTAGATGGGATACATTTGTATAAAAGTTTAAAAATAATCAATATACTGTGTTACAACACTGATCATGATTCAAAAGATGAAACAAAGTTTATCAATATAGAAGCGCATTTATTAGGCATATAGGCATTGTTGGGTAGACTATTCCAAATTGCCTGCACTACGATACTGCCAACACCAGTACTTACCGGATGATAGTCATAATGCGTCTTCAGTACATCTCTTAAGACATCATTGTCACAGATCTTCTTTGACGCTATAGACACAAATTCATTGCATTGGACATCTTTAGCACCATTTTGTGTTGCTATTTGATCAAACATGTGCACTGTCGGTGAGTTCAAGTGCATGGAAAGAGCCAATTTAGCCATACGCAGCTGGGCTGGTGCGAGCAATGAACTCGCCACTCCAATGCAAGCATCATAAACTTCTTTGTCTGTGCCTGAAATATTATTACTATTGTACAGCGGTACTTAAAATACGTTTCAACGTTATGACCAATAAAAATTCTAACACATCATGACAAGTTTCAGTAAGTGCATCGATATGGAAACATTAAATAAATATTTATAATATTTACTAAGTCTGAGGCAAAGTAATAAACTTACCTAGTGTGTCAAGGTTAGATCGTAAAGAGTTAATCCCGTCCACATAGGACCAAAATAAATCGGAACTTTCGCTCGAAAGATACTCAGCCAATTCCAAAACAATGGGGGTGGCTTCCCATTTAGCGCTTACAAACGTCGTTACTCCTTTCGACTTCCTCTCTTCCCTCTTTGGAGAATCTCCACTCGTAGCCAAGGCAACGAATGTAAATGCAACTATTATTACAGATATTTTACAACCGGTGGCTTTCATTGTAGAAGTTATTGTGTAAACCCGGCAATCGAATTATGGAATACACAATTATGAACTAGCAAAACTATTTAGTTAATGATGACTTAGTCATTATTATTTATTTCCTGTGTTTCAATGATGAATAATTTGATTTAATTTTATTATAATTTTCATCAGTACACGAACATCAGTGATAGAAAATAGAGAACGGAATCGCCAATGACAGAAGAACACGGCAAGCAATAGGGTAAACTACGTTCAGAAATAAGAAATTGAATTTGCTAGTCATAACCGTCACACACGTAAAGCATCTTGTCATTGGAATTTAGTCCATTAGACAGCATTTACGATGATATCAATTTAATAAGTTGTATGTATTTTTAATCAATTAATATATGTAACAAATATATTCGGTTTGGTAAATAGCGCGAAACGATATATTCTAAACAATTATGATGCTCATTCCATTGATCATATGAATACCACAGTAGTAGATAGTAAACAGGACAAGATCATGTAACCAAAAAGTACTCGGTATCTGTGGTAGAGCACGTAATTTTTCGCCTGTATTCTATTTGTGTTTGTACTCTGTGCAACTGTCAAATCAAATATGTCAAATCAATTTCCTGATCTTCTTTCTCTGTCTTCTTTTGTAAGATAATAATTTTAAGGGAATATCTGAATTATTAATAAAATCAGTGAAGAATATAAAAAGGTATACAACAATTATAACTCTTGTAAACTGTTATAATTTTCCTTCTAAACCGTGTATTGTTTAATTATACAAGATGGTGCACTCAGTGTTTAAAATTTTCGTTACATATCTACCTACTTTATGTTTTACAAAATAATATGCTTTATAAATTGAAACTTAGTGTTTTGTTGTGTAACCATATAATGTTTTTTAAGTCTCATGATTAAGATCGTTTATGTTTAAGGATTTTATGATGAATTACACATCTGATGAAGCCTACGCTCGACTGATCAGTCACAATATGACTGTTCCTCAAAGGATTAAGGTAATCAAAGACTTTTACGTTGTTTATCAGATATCACCTTTTGTGAGAAATTTGTGAGAAAAACGAATACTACGCAAACGCTTATCTTGTACTGCATTTTAATTCCATTGTCTCGAGTTTAGTTCAAATTGCCACACAAAGAATAGTTTTAACTCTTAAAACCTATTATATTCATATCTAACTTAAGCTATCTCATTATATATAACATATTCAACATTGAGTCGAAATATATGTCATTTACCTAAGTGATGGTGTATGGATCAACTAGGGATCAACATGTTAAATCTTCTATTCTTAACAACAAAAAGAACTTATGACTTTAAATCTGATATTTTTAATAGTAATACAATGTTAAAAGCATATTTATTATACAAAAATGAAATAAATAGTATAATAATACATGATTTATTTTATGTAAAAAATCAAACACATCAATATCTTCTCTCTATCTCTTTGTAAGTGAGAGCAGCAGATCAAGCGCTCTGCTTTTGTATATTATTATTTTATTACTGTTTTAGGCAACTGGAGATGTTGTTGATGAAGATAGCGCACCAAATGGGTTAGTGACTGGATGGGACTATGCCAATGAAAAATTTGATATGAAAGTTCCAGAGAGAATACTTGTTGTGGGACAAGACCAGCACATTGGTAAATTGATCAGTTAATATTAAATGTTTTATACATTTTATATATATGCAGTAGATGATATTTATATTATACAAATCTTAATCGTCGATGATTATATGGACACATTACTGTTAAAATAATGAAATGTGTCTTTTCTCTCATTCTATTTCCATTGTTTTCCTATACAAGTGCAACCACATAAGTATGTATTTTATCTAGTTAAGCAATAATTGGATTATTACATAAAAACTGTAGGCAACCTACAAGATATTCAATATTACTGAAACAAAATTACTCCATCATATTAATTTTAAGTTGATGGAATATTTTCTATTTGATAATAAGTTTAGTTCTTTAAATAGTATTCCTCACATACTTAGGTAAAGTCTTAGTTAATAATACAATTTTATTAACTTTATTATTCACATAAAAGAGTTAACAAAATAAACTTTTATACTATTATATTATTACAATTTCAATTATTTACTAATTCTTTTCATGGTTTTAATAAAATAAATTAAATGTGCAAAAAATAATTTTAATGTTCCATAAGGCTTCAACATGATTGTTCATGTGCAGTCAGCCTTACATTATTATTACAGTATAGGTAATATAGATCAGGTGGACAAGTGACCTGGAAATGGAAATAGAATATTATCTTCAGTTTCAATAAGTTACTGCTTACTGTGCTGCATAAATTTTGCTGTTCTTTTATAGTCTAAGATTTGTATTAATAAAATGTATGGCCTAGTGGGTCATCTTTAAGTTACGTCACTTATGAAGGAAAAGTGCAAAATGTGTTGAACTAAAGGTTTCTTTCTAACTTTAATAAATATTAGAGTAACATAAGTAGTGTTTGCAAAAAACTAGTAGTTGTGAAATGTGTTACTAGAACATTATTCTTCTAGTAAAGAAATTATGAAACCTTGTTAAGATAAGAAAGAGTTGTAACATATTGTGACCTAGTTATGTTCTGTAATAAAAGAAGTGCGATGTTCTGGTCTCACGGCAAGTTATGATGTGAAACAAATGAAGTAAGAGTGAAAGTTTCCATTGCAGCAAACAATGCTTTGGCGTTTGCGGCGCTCACTGGTAAAGTATTTACAAATAAAGTATTTTGAAGTTAAATATGTCTATTACATTTATTGTTTGTTTGTTATGTCACAGGCACTAAAGCTACACCGCGAGAGATCCAGCTGGATAATGCAGTGTTGCCAACTGATCCCGGTATGATTCGAGTCAGCACACCACCACGAGTCATCACTCTTGACCAACATTATTTTCCGTCTGCTGATGATTTCCCAATGGGGGCGCCAAATTCTCCCCCCAGAAATGTTAGAACCATTCGGTCTCAAGGTGACGGTGCGAGGTCCACTACGCCTCGTCCAGATAGTTTTAATGATTCGACCATGACTGAATCCCGCCTTGTGCTGAGGTAATTATTATTAAATTTATTAACATAATTTCAGAACATTGCTTTACAGAATGTGCTGATAAAGTACAAATTTTTATTAGGACTATCAACTGCAATTTGTTTATGACAAATTTGCTTTTTGTTATTATCAGTCAGTTGTTAAATACATTGATATGATCATGTTAAATTATAAATCAATTGACAAATATTATATAAATAGTCCTATGATTTCACTCAATATCTTATAATAATTATATTAAAATAAATAATATTCGAAAGTGATGGTACTACTATTATTCTTATTAACAATGAAGTTCTAAGATAACATAGGACTATGTGTTTTCTTAATCATTTGACTGTTTAGTGCCTAAAATACCAAAAAACCTATAACAAGAATCACAAAGACATAACATCAGAAAAGTGAGTAGACTTTAAACAGTCTTTTTACCTTTCTACAGAGATCCGACTCCACCAATGAGCAATGGAGAGGGACTGTCCACTTCTGAAGAGCTGGTGCATTTACGGCGACAAATTGTTAAGCTAAATCGTCGAGTAATGGCCATAGAAGCGGAACAGTTGCAAAGACAACAAAAAGAAAAAATTGCATATGCAATCAGTATTGCATATTTGTTATTCAAAGTAATTGCCTGGCTTAACAGGTCCTAATTGTTGAAAATCACTTTCATTAAAGATAAGATGTAAAGAGTTTAATGTATTGTTGACTTCATGAAATCGTCTGAATTGGACCTTTAAGTACCAAAGGGCGTGTACGTAGAATATTGCCGCGATTGTGTAGATGAACTATCTGGGAATGTTAATCTTAGCATTAAATAAATCGCAGTTGTTTGCATTTAGGGTTGTACATTATGCATTTTGTTGTACAGTGAATATGCATCCATTCTTGTTACAGTTTCACTCCCTTTCACCTCTTATATACACACGGTATGAAATGTTGAAAGTGATGTGACCTTTCCTTGAACCTTAGTTAATTAATAGTAGCAGTGGGTATTTTTTATTTAATTAAACCATAGATACCAAAATGTTGTTTTAATCATTTTTATTCTATCCAGCGAATGAACATACGTTCTATTTTCTATCATTCGGCACTAAGTAACGAACGTAATGAATACGGTTTGATACTAGTGCGCAGGTTAACAAATTGACACCATTTAATAATATTGGTGTAAGAAATTACTTATAATCATTTCAGACAAATATTAGTTAAACTCCAATGTGGCGTCAGGTTTTTTCTTAGATTAAAACTATATTGCTATATACCAGTAATATATATTACATTTAGTTTCTATCAAATGCTTTATAATACGTACTATGACATATTTATAAGGAAAATATGTAGTTAATAGGCATGAGTTCGATATATCAAACCGTAACT
>DWGW01001750.1:0-10768 GCA_018247775.1 Udranomia orcinus
CCGTTGTGGGGGTCAGCGGTGTACTCCACGGTGCGCTTGGTGCCATCGGGGTCGACGACGGAGTAGGAGCCCTGGACGACATCGCCGTCGCGGGTTTCGTGCTGGGTCTTAGAATCACCAGTGAGACCATCCTGCACATCATAGGCGAAGCTGTACTGGGGATGGGGATCGTACTCCTCAGCGGCGACTTTCGCGACGGGGGCGGCATACGCTACGGGAGCAGCGTGGTAGGCTGGTGCGGCGTAGGCCACGGGGGCGGCATGGTAGGCCACAGGGGAAGCTGGGAGCAGGCCAGCGCTGGCGGCCGCAACCATGCAGGCAAGAACGGCGAACTGTAAAAGATTATTATTTTATTAAAAATCAAATTTGTTTTTAAAATGTATGAAGTATCGAAATTCGAAATATATGAAAGGTTCGAATATTATATTGTACATATATACTCGTATGTACCTTGAATGCCATTGTGTATTCGAGTTGTTAGGAGGATGTCAAATGATGCTTGTTGAGAAGTGCATAAACCTTTTATAGTATTGGCGGGGGCTCACCCTTTCACTCGCCGGAGTTGAGGTGACGTCACGCGACCTTCAGCTCGCGCCCTGGGGCGTACTGAAGCTCCCGTGCACAGCAGCCCCGAAATAAAAGGTCTTCCAAAGCCAAACATTCAAAAGGTTTATTGGCGCTTTGTAAAATATTAACACAAATTTTTAGGTCTCCTGTAATTTCGGAACGATGTTGACGTATATGTGTCCATTTAAATACATACAATAATTATTCTAATAAAGATTTAGGAATGTAACATTGACACGTGAGTCAATATATTATACTTAGTATATAAAGTACACCATTTACCAACCATCATTACTTTATTATTATTTATTCTTTGATCATGTATTTAATGATGTCTATATGGATATCCTTCCTCGGTTATATTATATATTGAATGACAAATCCGTTTTGACAAAAACGCCTAAATTCAATGACTTAGTAAATTTGGAAGTTTTACTAAATAATTGGGTTATTGTACTTAAGAGTAGTTCCTTTTTAGTATTTCTAAAGCTAAGCAAAAATGGATACCGCGGTGGACCTAAAAATAAATAAACGAAGAGATAATTAGGCCACAGGGGACCACACTTACGAATAAGAGTGAGTATAGTTCGAGTATTTTTGAGGGTCAGAAATATAGAGTGTCACGCATATCTGAGTGAACTACATAGGTAATTTAATATAGGTCGCTGGTCACTGCATTCGCTCGGATGTTGTAAAGTTCAGTTGCTTCACTACTTGAATTACATTGACTTACATGTGGGTGAGAATATACTAAATTGAACCTTTATTATTATTTGTTACTACTGTCGAATCTGTTTGTTCCTTCACTTAACTATTACTATAAGCCATTTGTCATTTTCCCATTACAAGTCACAGTTTCCTTAAAAAGAGGGTCATAGATAAAAGCTTGAGAATACTTATAATACAATAATATTTTTCTCGTTATTATTCCAAGAAAAAGTTTTATTTTTACCATAAATGGTATTTTTTGTAATATACCATTATCGTAAATTTATCACCACCTAAAATTTGTAGGGACATAACATAAAGTCCTATAAATGTAGTCACACTTTATTATGGGCTTTTTAATTATATTCATCAGTATCGCATCAGCATCAAAAAATCATTCCAATTCCGAGGTGATTACATCTCCCGAAATATCTTCTAACAAACATGTACATATTTATATGGAATTATAAACAAAAAATGTGCCATTGGCTGAATACGATTACACTATTTCAGCATTTTAAATGTCGAATGTAATGTTCTAGATAAGATTTTTTAGTGTTCAATTGAAAGATTTTAATTAGCATGAGTATGCTAAGTAATAGTAGTAAATATAGTATCTTTTGCTTTGCCTTGTTTACATTCGGTACACTTAATATGAATCAGATATTTCGTCATGCTTTTAATTTGTGTGCGTAGAGTGTATGCTCTATATTTATGTTACATACTTGTTTTTAAAATCAGTCATAGAGCAATAATCCAACATAGAGTTTAGTTACAACAAATATGAGAAATATTTTTAATGGGTATAAATTCTGTGTTTGTGTAATTGTATAGGTTTTAGAGATTAGGTATTTTATTATTTGAAAATGTCATTTGCGAGTTAAAAACTGAAAAAATTACCGTTCGATCGACAACTAGGCAATCACTATACTTAAAAGAAAATTACTTTAAAAAGGTTTTATCGATCAATTAAAAAAAAAATGTGCCAATTAGATAACGTTGCTATGGGATATCTATGTATCACAAAGAAACTGTACACTGTACAATTTATTTATGAGTGAGTGTGCGAAAGTCGTGGGTAAAGCTTGGTAGAATACATTGAATACATTGATCCATTTTAAATGTAGTCACCCTGACATGACTATAAATTAGTTTTTAAACGAGCAAAAGTAGATGAGTAGTAGCGGCTAGATTGGATAACAAATGCCTACAGTCATTGGTTTATGTAACATGACGAATCGAACTACTTATAAAACTTTCACAACAGTTTTTATCCTCGAATGTCATCTTGTTTGTGAGTGCATGTATCATGTAGTCATGTCTAACTATGCGTGTATAATACAAGATGAAATATTTCTGGAAATGTTACCAAAAATCAGGATTTTTTTTGCGTCTATAATCTATGTGGAATATATATCTATATGGAATAATATGATGTTTAGTTGGTAGTTCATCTGATGTAAATGCTATAAAGCTATGCTTACATGCGGTAGAAGCATGAAATTTTAACGTGGATCACAAATAATAAAATATGTCGAGTGAATTAATATTTATTGCACAATAGACAATTTTATTGCTCACACTATAAAACAAAATAAAGTCTTCTATTTTTATTGGCGAATCGGATGATAAGATTTGAGACGTTTGGGGGTCCGAGACGTTGGGGCTATCTCGGGATGACCTTTTAGAAGAACCTGTAAATCTCTGTAGGAGTAGGCTGGAGCACCTTTTATAACTATAAATCCGTACATATACCGCTAAATATACTCTCAACAAAGGCACAATACACTAAGTTCAAAATTACTACTTTGGGTTGATATCAAGAACAAATCGTAACCTTGTTGAGTGTATATGTTTTTATTAAAACCACTAATGATATGTCCGCAGCCACAAGCTTGAAAACACCTTGACAGTACAATAAGAATTAGTTATATTATAGTATCGTAATTAGAAATTTTTATCTATTCGATTTTTGTGAAGATAAAAAAGTAAGAATAAAAAATTCGTAAAAAAAAAGAAAAAATATAATTAGAAAAGACATTAAATATCATGTACGAACGTTATTTATCCCAACCTCATCTTTACTTTTTACTTGAACTCTCTACGTCAGTCAAGGCACTCGTATGTACAAACAGTGATTAATTAAAGTATTAAGGCGAGGTTCTAACAATAGCGCAGATTAGTAGAGATAATCAAGCAACAATCAACGCACAAAGCGGTCTCGGCGAACTTATTACTGTGCCATTTACCGCGCGGGGCACGACACGGGGCTTCTGCAACTGTCTCGAGCTTTAAGCACAAAAGACTGAATAGACAGCGCGCAAGCCTCAAGTATCCTTGGAATCAGTGTTTATCGGTATTGATATGTTTGGATTGAGTGTAGGATTTTGTTTGTGGTGTCCATATTACTAATAATCAATGTTTATCTTGTTTTATATATGAAGGAATTTGTTTGTGGTTCCAATCCCGTGACGCTGTTAAACAGGCCATTAAGTTTAAATTTTCATCATTAAAAATAATTATAACAAAATCATAAGCTTATTTTTTGCTGCTGTGCTCTACTCACATGAGTGAACTTCAAATATTAACTTAGGTATAATAATTTATTGATGCGCTAAGAATATGCCTGTTTTAAGTATATTAAATTTTCCATCAATACGCAATAGCAGTGTGGCTGAATGATATTCATTCAGCCTTCTTCAATTATTGTCAGCAGTGAGTTCTCCAATTTGTGGCCAGCAGTGAGACATAAAAAAAATTGCGGAATGATATTATAAGCTTAACAATTTAATACTTTTAAATATAAGCTTATAAGCTACCCAGAGAAACAGAACATATAAACATAAATATACACATTTAACCGTATCTTATTACACAAGATTTATATATTATCCAACTTATTAAACGTCAAATATTTTCCCACAACATAAATTTATACATAAAGCTTTTGGACAGGGTTCGATAAAGTTCACGATTTCCAGTGCCATTATAATGCAAGTGAATTACCTATACGCGCTGTATTTGCGAGCATTATATAATGTATATACGCCTTTAAAATTTAGCGCAAGGTCATGATTTCGTGTATGTCATCGTATGTCGGGTCTCATACTCAGTGCAGAGTGAGTGAGTATTGTACTAATAACATAAGCTTCACGTTCTGTTTTATAACCACCTTTAATGAAGCATCTGTTCTTTTCCGAAACGTTTATATTAATGAAACTTCTACTATACCTGGATTAAACCTCGTATACTGGTTGTATTTTTTTTCCACAATAAAGTCGATGTCGATATTTTACAAGAACATTAACATTTCCGGATAACATCAATAATCTACTACTAAACTATAAATATCTGTAGATACTCTTAAAACGAGCGAAAAGTCGTCGTCTTGACATTTCTTCTTATAATACTTATATGGCTATTTGTACCTATTTCGAGTACGTACGTCGCATAATTTCACTACATACAGTTCAGGTCACGTTGACCGTGACTCACAACGACCTACGCAAGCTAATCGTAACCACTCCTTATGTTAAGTTCATTACATTATTTCATCAGAAACTACAATATTGAAAGCAACATTTAATTTTAAAGTATGTTAATAATCCATGTTCCTCCTTAGGCGTCTTCGTTAGAAAGAGAGTGAATAGAAATACGTTTCTTATATTATTACATCAGAAACACTTTTAAGCTTAAAACTGAATGTTAAACTATCCCTGCTATAGCTTACAAGTCTGTAGAACTTTACGTAGAGTCATGTAAACATTACTACAGTATTACATCAGAAAAAAGATTGAAATTGAAACCGAATATTTAATTATCGTAAAGGTACATTTTGTGATGAAGTTTGTGTGTATATTTTGACCTGTTCCGTCATCGTTGAGGACACTGGGAGGCTATTTGTTTATTTATATTGTAAATGATATGCAATTTTTTTTTATGAAACGATAAAATTTTACTTATATTTTAAAATCACTTGTATAATCAAATTGAAATGTTTCAATCCACCAACTATTTTGTTTGTCTTTTTTTTAAACTGTAAGAAAATACTAGTATGTATTGACACGTAATACGGTATGTATTACGTGTATTTTTTTAATCCCTCCAGCTAAGCCTAAGCAAATTCTTGTTAGGAGTGGGTTCACGTCAATAGTGCGAAGGGGAGTGAGGATCGAACCCACGACCTATCGTTCGTATATTCGACACACTACGCATCGGGCTATAGCCGCTTTTCTTTCAATGTAACTAACGATATTATCGACTCGAATACAATTAATGAAAAACAGCAATAGTCTTAACCTTATGATAAGACAATCGGTAAAAGTGTAGACTACAGTTGGCCGTGTCCAATTGTAATCAATAAGCAAGTTTTGCCTTGACATTAACTTATACCACTGTAGGCTCTGTGTATGAGCAATAGAGAAAAAGTTAGCGCAGACATTGATTGAAACTAAACTCAAATGACTCAACAATGCCAAGTCAGATAGTCAGGCTATACTTAGCCTAAGCCTTTGGTTCATTAAGTATAGCATAATATAAAAATGTTACGTACTAAATTGTATTGATATTATTTTTGTTTTCTATTAAAAACATTTGGATATTATATGTATTTATCATTGATTTTGTGCAGTCTGTTTTTTTTCATAACAGATCTAGAGTTCTTAGTAGTATCTTAGAAATATTTTGTAATTTGTCATATCATATCTCGATAAGATTGGGGCAATAAAAGTGTTTTATGTAATTTTGTTTTATTGTGTAACCGGCAAAACTTTGGTCGTGGGAAAAACTACTACATATTTTGCCTAGTGATAATTAGTAACTTTTAAAAACAACCACTTAGTAATGAAATATTTGTGTTTATTTATAATAGATGTTACATGATTTGATTACAAATAAAGAAACCATCGATAAATAGCTTCGTGCAGACATGTTGAGGGTAACCATATTCATGAGCGACCATACGAGGATATTTTTAAAGTAATAAAATAAATAATTAAGAAAATTAAAAATCGACTGCAATTTTTGAACAAATTCATTCATTTAAGAGTAATGCGCTAAGAAGAGCGAAGCAAAATTAAACTAAAATATACTATATATTAGTCCAAAGCCTAAGTTATATCCGCATCCGCAAATCTGATATCTGACTGTATAAAAAAGAATAATAGCTATGAAGGTATATACAATTTAAACGATTCTATGAATTTTCACAAACTTTAATTTATTTGACAATGTAAAACATTCATAACTATATTGTACAGTAGAAAATCATTAAAGACAACTAACAAAAAATAACTGGTATATCCAAATGACAATTTAATCGCAGATAGCAATCTCTTCCAAACATTCATAGCGTAATGTTTGGAACAAAATAACGGGGAATTCCGCGCTGTACCAAAAACTTGGAAGCCGTAGTCGCAAATGAGCAAACCACACCCGTTCGGCTACTTTTGTTTTCAACGATGAACGGCCTCCGGAGATCCGACATAGCGTAATTGCAGTGTAGTGTATCCGTTTAATAACAGCGCGACCATCACGCGATGATACGAAAATTTGCAGCATCAATGTCGTTGACTCAATATTATTTAATTTTAAATGCATTTGTTAACTCCATTTATTCAGTTGCGAATTAATAACAAATATCTGCTTACGTTTGCTTTACAATAATTCTGATTCACTTTGATAAAAACTATCGATTTAAAGACACCACCTCCTATACTCTTAATCCATCTTAAATCGTAGTATCCAAATAAATATTAATAATAATTTAAACGTAGTGGACTAGGCTACGCAAAAGTGATAAAAATATTATCTTAAATGGATCAAGTTACGCTTTAACTCGCTTGTCGGTTATCATAAGTATCAATTATAATAGCACAAAGTACTTTAATATTTAGACAATATATAATAGTAGTCTCCAGAAACTTTTTATCGCGAGTTGCGATCGGAAATGCCTAGAATCGAGTGCGAGGTCGGTCGGCCGCACGCCGGCTCCACATGAGCTGACCGAGACCATTATGCTCAAACCAGTGGCATTTGCGTAACATCTATTCATCTGGTTCAATTACACCTATACAGGGTAGCATTATTTCATCCGCACAAAAGTTCACAACACACTATGGTGCGGCGCAAAATGAACACAATTTTTAACTGTAGAAATCATGTTAAAGCGAACGAGCACGCTTTTTGCATACGAAATTCTTAAGGTTACTCTCCTGCAGACATGTATAATTGGAAACACATCGATACTATCGAGTTGAATAAGAAAATTCTGTTCGTGTAGCGTTACATCAGGAATGTTATTCAAGGTTTACTAAAATTAAATTGTGATACATAACATTGTTAAACTCATAAAAATACATATATGTTTTGTATACAGAGTTTAGATACGAAAGCTTAAATATATATTTTTTTTCTGATTAAATCCTTTTAAGTAGTTTTCCGTTTTCCATATTTAATGTATCGAATAGTATTTCTGTAGAGGTAGTAAAAAAATCTAATTTATGGCTTATGATTTGCAGTACAATTTATTTTGCTCATAGATAAACGCTTCTTCAATTCATTTATTTACAAAAACGGATGGACGATCGGCCAATAATACAACTAATATTAGCGATCTGTTACATTATTTTATAAATATTAGCTGCTCTACAATTTAATAAATAGCAGCTATTATATTATTGTTGATTGCCCAGTATCCATCAATATTTTCATTAATGTTCCCGACGACGCAGCGTTGCGCCACCGCTGGCAGCCTTGCGAAGGACGCGTGCGCAACGCGGGAAAATGCCCGCGCGTTTTCATACGCGGCCCGCCCACTAATGCCCACTCTGTACACCACTCGGGCACTTTAAAACAGGACTATATAGTTTTTTTTTTATGAAAAAAACCACAACGGTATATATATTTTTTATACTATGCAATTCTGCATTTTTTATGTTTGGTAGTGCGGAATGCCTATTCTTTAGAGGTAAAACTCCCGTTTTATGACTTCTATCTTTAATTAAACATTGATACCACATTGAGACCTTAAATTAGGGACGCGAAATTAGTTTGCTGTAAGAATCAAATGAATATCAAAATATGAATTATATTATAATATCAACTTTAAATAAAACATAAAAATAATAAATAAATAAATAAAATTAATGTTTTCTTTTTAATTTTGTCAGGAATATGCATCCATAATGAAAGTAAAGTCGGTATCAAATATTGCCAAGTTAATTAAATACAGCACCGAATACATTTGTATTATTATCTATATTATTTACAAATACATATAGCTCGGACTGTCTCCATAAAGACAGAAAAATGTGTCACTCTAGGGAAGGGTAATGCACATACATATGGACAAAGTGTATTATGCGCGATGAACATTCTGTCAATACACAAACAATAACTGTTACATCGCCGATACCGCACGGCAAATACATTGGTCAAGGTTGGTTTTTAAAATCTACGTCTAAAGGTTGCAGTAACCACGAATGATCGCTTAAGCTACCGACACCATAAAGACACACGTATTTTTTTTCTAAAACAGATGTGCTTTTGCCACTGCGTTTTTTTATGGCAGATATTTTTATAATGATTTTATATTTAGGTAACTATATAAATATAATTAATCTTTATTAATAAAATGACCGATTTTATTGCAAATGGCACAGTGTAACTTTTTAAAAACACAATGGATTAAAATTTTAATGGTGATTTCCATTTTAACACTTTATACCTAATAGATTATATTTTGTTAGAAAATATATAAGGAACTTAGCTTTATATATATAGCTAGCTATGGTTTATCCAAAGCGTGCTAATGTAAACAAAACCTATGCGACGAAGTCGGGTGCGGAAAGATATTTTGATATAAAGTTTCAGTTAAACAGGTTTACCGCGGAGTGAAATCAGTAGCTAACGAGCCCTTTTTTCATGCTCTATAAATTTTCTTACCAACATGATTATAGCCTATTGAGAAATGCGACATATTATATTTTAACTATGCGAATGAGAGTTACAATACATATAATAAATGAAAAATAAGTGTTTTGTGCGAAATAAATCGACATTTTATATTTGGATATAAAATGTCTCGTCTCGTACAGAAAAGACAAAATAAAGGCCACTAAAAATTCTTATTAAATATGTCTCATGCACATAAGGCCTGAAGCGTTTAAAGTGCAAGAATACACACAGAACCTTTCCCGCGGTTTATTACTCATTTCGTAAGTGTAATTCGTCTCACGTGCGAAGAGCAAGTTTCAAATTGCACGCGCTCTATATGACTAAACTAGAGCACTGTCCCCTTCAAGCGAACTCACTTGCGCATGTTAAAATATGTGCTCCAGGCACTTGCAGTTATAAATGGTTTCTTTTACAACTTTCAGGTAGCAAATAATCGTGCAATTCACCTGATGCTAAATGTTCACTGCCGCCCATGGACACCTGTAATCTACCCCAGATTTTCGATCGATCAGATCCGATCGATTGTCGTGATCGATCTAAGCTATCATGCTTGCTTTGCTATCAATGACTAAGTTGAAGTACCTCCCTTCACCTCACGGTAAAGTATCTCCCTTCAAACCAGAACACAGCATCAAGAATTGCTGTTATAAGCCAGAAATAGGCGTGCCGGTGGTGCCGCTGGAGTCGAACAATAAAGCATGCTGCCACCTTCAATAATTTAAAACTACTTATTTAATTGAATTTGAAAAACAAACAGAAAGAAGAGAATGAGAGAAATGAATGGTTGTTGGACAGAAATACTCATAAATCAGAAAAGTTTCCAGTAATTACATTGTCCTTTTAAACCATCAGGAATTATATTATTTTTAGTTACAATTTGCATACTGATTATAAGTAAGATTATAATAAATTGTTATCAATAATTTATCTGAGTTCAATGTTATATTAGACCCTGATTTGGAATGTACCCTATCCATCATAGTTGTAATGGTTCGTCCATCATTCGTCTTATTATAAAGTTATAGGCAAGCAGTATGTAAGTAATACTATCCAAATACTATTTGTTTAAAGGTTTACCTTTGAATAAGTTACTTTACCAATTATGGCTAAGGTATGTTTTATTATAGGTCAAATTCTAATTAGATCATTGGGAATGTATAACAAATCTTCTTGTATCTGTAATGACGTCTATTGAAAAAATGCTTCAAACGCTACAATACCCTTATTGAAAATTATTCATTATGACTATTCTTATTAGCATGATTACTTTTATGAACGCACATAAAAATATATTTTAGAGATGTGAGCGGAGTTAAAAGAACATTTAAAGCATGGATGACATTAAAACCGAAAGTCTGTGTATAGTCTCAAAATGGGATGTCGTTGCACCTGTCTGACCGAAGCAAATGTCACACTTGATCTTTACAAACGAACTAGGTCGGCGGGTCTTGAACAAAATGTGACCACGTTTTGCGTAATGATGCTTTAAACAGTTCTTGATTTTAAACAATTATTACGCACTTGTATGATTTCCTAA
>DWGW01001751.1:0-10763 GCA_018247775.1 Udranomia orcinus
GGACTCGAATAAAAAAGAAGTTTAAAAACTAAAATCCGACTACTAAAAACTACGCTCTAAAAAGTATGAAACAAGAAAATATTCTCATTTGAATTTTTTATACAGATTAGGTATTAAATGTATCTATCATCTTTTAAATAAGTAGATGACACGCAATATATTTTATGTGTTTAATAAATATTCAGAGTATAGCCATGGTCGTATACCACCTACTCTAGTGATATTTTGTAGTGGTAATAAACAATCATAAACTTTAGGGGCAAGTGGCATTGGCATATTTAAATTATTTTAGTAAAAAAATAACCGAAGAACATACATACACATACATACATACCAGTCAAAATCATAACCCTCCTTTTTGCTTCGCCGTAATCGGGTAAATAGACATCAAATATAAAAAATATATACCATCATATATCATACATTGTAACATCATTATCGCCACCCAAATAAAAACTTAGCGAGAAAGCACACATAATTCAGTGGCCGCTTGAAAGGCTAAAAGAACTTCATAAATCAATGTGAAAAGCTTAGAAAACAAAACAACAGTTCATTCATGCTCAGAGCTCCGTCATGGCACTGCATAATAAAGCAATAAGCACGCGGATGCACTCGCAGCTTTTTAGTTCGGGCGGCTCTCCAACACGAGTGGTGAGTATTTTTGCAGATTTGACGCAAATGTCCGGTGCACAACCCTCTCGTGTGCAGAACGGCTTATATCCTGCCTATATTGCTGCGGTACCTCGCAATAAAATATGTCTAATGGCATATTTTCTTCTATTTTATGTTAAAAGACTAGAACAACTCTTCAACATGAATAAGTACATATTTGCAGATTTATCTCAAATCTACGAACATTAAAGTGCAGTTGGAATGGCTTATGGATCCTCTCTGTTTTGCGGCGGTGCCTCATAATAAAATATCTGTAACAGCAAAATTTGTATGTATATTATTTATATCAAAAGGCTCCAACAACTCTTTAACATGAATGGTGAGTATTTTTACAGATTTGACGCAAATGACTAGTGCACAGCCCTTTTGGGTGCAGTTAGTACAGCTTATAATTCCTGCCTGTTTTGGTGCCTTATTATGAAATATTTTTAGGACAAAATTCCCTTATAAATGACTTATGCGAGAAAACTAGAACTAGAACTATGTTTTATGGAACATTTTACGAGTTAAACACATTTCTAGCCAAGCTGTAGGTATATTTAGTAACCATGTAATTGCGTTGATAAAAATATGATATTACTCGTATTACAGTTTATTACGATATCGGTGTAGATACTCGAAGGCAGTTCATTCAACAGTTAGGTGATGTGAAGTGGTAGAAATTATTTCACCGTTGAAATCATACTACATTACTCCTTATTAGATAGGTATACAGATAAATACGTATTAAAAAGGAAATGTTTTTACTTACCTGAACACGATTTTATGTAAATTGCGATGCATAAAATAAATCTATTCCAGAATTCTACCACCGTTAAGTAAGGTCATTGAGCGAACGAGAGGTGATTTACTAACTAATACCTATTTAGAAACTGGTGTACGGCGCGCAATAAATGAATAGTCTACATCTTCATCGTCATTGCTCATATTATACTAGCTCTGCCCGCGGCTCTGTCCGCACTAAAGTAAATAGAGGACAAAATCCAATTCCCCATATATAAATTATCACCCCCCTACCTAAGGGGTGATTTTCGGCATCTGTTCTTTCATGAGTTTCAATGTATCTCAATAAATTTTATTTAAATTGGTTGATATACAGTAATACTTTCACATTTATAATATCGAATGTGAATTATATACTATTCGATACATTCGTAATTTGAAGGTTTCATTGCATATTGCGTTACTATTAAGCTTGTGAAGATTCTACCTTCTGCAACACAGTGCAAACTAAAGTTATTTAAAAAGCATAAAGCGTAAGGTTATTTAAAAAAGATATTATTATAAACTATTATTATTATGTAGTAACATTTAATGAATTATTAAAAGTAATACGATTTAATAACCAAAAGTACATCCTTAAATTAATAATATGTAATTGTAAACTGACTGAAAACGTTTCGAAATGATCATAATCGTTAAAGTATCCGCAGAATTCATAATAAATTTTCAGCAAAACGCCAATTTGGCTCAACGTAATCGATTATATGTTTCGCAAAGTTTTATTTTCTCATCTGGCTGTATTCGCCCGAGAATTGAATGTTCTCAGGTACAAGTGATTGATGTCTTTATCTCGACATTTTCAAATCGAACGCGGTATTTCAATTCCGTGCATTACAATGTTTGTAAATAAGTATGTATTATGGACTATTTTTGTATTGTTTTTACTAGTCAAATATAGACAGACTAAAATAGGTTGGAAAATAAGAGCACATTGTCTTTTTTTGACATCTTCTTTTTTATCAAGGCATCTGAAGAATTATTACTTTATTTCGCAAAAAAAAAAGTTTTAAATCATACATTTGTGTGTACCTACATAAGGAAATTTATAATTCTTTTGTAAGCAAACATTTTCATTGATACCAAGGATATTGATCTTTCTCAGACTTCTTATCAACGATCAAAATCTTTCACAAGAATAGTTCGCTATAAGGAGACAAAAAGGAATTTACAATTTCCACAAAGATATAAACACAATGTCACCAAAATATTTCCTCAAAATACCTTCATAACCTTAATATTTTTGTTTGTGTCCAACTTTGCTTGCGAGTGTAAGAAATCTGGAAGATAAAATATGCACTCCCGGGCGCGAGATGAAATTTCTTGAAAGTATTGTGTGTCATCCGAAGCAGCGACGATGTCACTTGTCACTTTGTCTACAACACTTTTAAGAACTATATTTATATTGTGTTTTGGAATTTAAGCTCGAGATAATCAAAGTTACATGCGTGTAGAAAGTATTGGTCATGATGTAGTTACAGATAAAAATAATTACGAAAAAGGGTCGAAGCTCTGATCTGGATCCATTTGATCTGATCGTATTTTTTCGGATTATGAACTACAGGTTCATCATCAGAGGGAAAAGCCACCCTTAAGTCCATACGGTTATTAAAAATATTTTATCGTTAAAAATACTATATAGACCATAGTATTATGTTGTGAATACAGCAAGCCGTTACATACATATGTACATACACTTCTGTATGTATAACTCACCCGCGGCTTTGCCTGCGTTGTATATTATTAAAATTACAGAGTTTTGTCCAATTTCTTGATACTTATTATTATATTTTGGCCAATCTATGGCCAACATAATATCGTTATAAATTATAATCTATATGCTATTTTATACAGTCTATATAGTCAAGTAAAAACTATTACAAATTAACCACTTACTTCACATTGAAAGCTTTGGATAACTAATGTTAAATAACGTCTGTTCGACGAGTGTTAATCCATAAGATCATATTTATATTTTAGGTTAATAGGAACTTTTCTTAATAACCATTATTATATTACCATACTTATAGTAACCACAGTCCGAAGGATGCAGCTACGTCACGAAAATTTACTGTTCGTGTGAATGTATTAGATCATTCCCATACCGGAAATGAAACTTCATTTCACCAAAACTCAACTCGATCTATTAGTCTTAGGTCAATTAGATGTATAAAGTAATGAATCTAGTTAATCTAGGACTAATAGATTGAGTCGAGAAAGTTTACCGATACAGTTAGCATACCGTAGAAATTTAAGCAGTAGCCCACATACAGTAACTGCATATATCACACAAAACAAGATGTAGAGGTCATGTCGTCGTATAATATGGTATGGCATAATAGGTAGGCATAATTATGAATACGCAAATTCTAAGTCTTACGTACATATCGATCGAAGAAATTTATTTGAGGTGTACGTGCAATAGAAATATTGTTTCACCAATATACAATGTTTCAATTCGCAGCATGGTAGAGAAATTGGAAATTAAAATTTCATTTTAGTTAGCTAATCTAGCGGAAAACTACAAAGCAGTTTTGAATCCAATAAACGTGCATTACTTTGTTATCGAACATTTTCAATATTTAAGCATTAAATAGCAAAATCACATGAACGGGTATTTATTATTTCGTTTGAATACGCCTAACAGCATACATAAAAAAGAAATTGTATTGCTATACAGAGTTAATATTCATTCGCAAGATACGTTCTAGTCGATTGTTTTCGTCACTGACGAAAAAATAGTTTTGTTCTAAAACAAATATACTCCATTGAAAAGTCTATCGTGTATTCGCCCACACGATTCATGGATCTGTCAGGGCGCACGACCGCAGACTACAACGGAACGCTGGTACGCCGTGCCGTACCTACATCGTTCGACGTTTGCCTCTATTTTCAAGTATCGTTTTTCATCCAGACAGCGCTACATCTTTATACGATTCCGTAAAATGGCGCTATTCAAAAATTCTATGCAATAACGCTCCAATCGGACGCTTTAAAATTCGAAGCGCGAGATGTTTGACTTTAACAATTTCCGATTTTATCGCAACACGTCATTCACGTGTGTGTATAATTAGCAAGCAGGGTTTCCGTTTTTATGAGTAGCAGCGTGTGTACCGCCGATGGTACTGTGCATTAATTGAATTCAGTGCTTGAATTCTGATGATTTCGCCACAGATGTTTGATATCCACAATGCTCCTTATAGTTAATTATCGTTATCAACTAATACAATGTGCGTCACTGATTGTCAAATGAATGAATAAAGAATATTCTTTTTCTTCGTTTTGTACATTTTGCCTAATAGGAATGATTAACTGCACAGGCAATCCATAAAAATTCCGTACACTATTAAATTGAGCCACCAAAACCCTCTTCTGCTGGCATTTCGAAAAATGCAACGTTTCGACAACGTTTATTACCTACGGATTCTCATTCATTTTGTTTTCTTCTTCGTTGTTATTGACGTATTTCCGCTAGGCATTTCAAATGGTATTTTTGTTGACATTATGCTGATGCAAATCTGAATTGACACTGCAGGTATCATGTCAGCTTTCAGTTACAGTGGCCTATATGCTACATTTGAACTTTGCTCAGTTTATTTTGCATTATCTGCAATCCGGTATAAGATTGTCCTGACAACATCATAGACGGAGAATGGCTTAATATAGACTAAATTGAGGTTAACGCTATTCAGTTGCGCTGTTTAGTTATTCTCAGCTGGAAGATTCGTCTGGTACGACCGACTACATTTTAAGGAAACGAGGTTTTATTAGATCAGGATATGTTTTTTTTATTTTAAATCTGATTCATCTTATATAGGATACGTTAGGCCATCCATTTCTCACGTTACACATCACATTAAGGGCTAATCTATTAAAATATGATACGATATTTATAATTTTTAAAACTTAATACAAACAAATAAACTCACAAACGAAAAACAAAGTCATAAACATAATTATTTTCCAGTACAATTGTGGGTAGTTAAAACTATAATATTATATACGAGTATTAAATTTATTGTTAATATTTCAACATCTTATCACCATCTAGATGCTCATTCGTATATTCAAACTCACGTGAATTCAATTTGGACGTACGCGACTGAAAGAAATCAATAAAACACAAAAGACGATTTACGGGCGTATGTGTTTTATCAAACCACCCTCTTGATATTTCTGTATTTAAATGATAGCGATTCTCACATACCTAGCGCGCTATAAATACATTTTCATGTAACAACAATTCCATTTTATTTGAGAGAAGAAACGATCCAATAAAACGCGTATTACCTCGTCTTATTGTGAAAGAAAATTTGAAAAGTAGGGGGTGTCTACAGAAACGGATGGCATTACAATTCGTTGCCATTTGGCCTCGCATTGCCGCCTCTGTTCGCATACGTGTGTTGTAGAAAGTTTTTAAAAGACTATGAAGAAAATTCTTACTCTAAATTTACGATTTCCTTATCGCGCTAAGCGGCGAATCATGGCGCACGGATGAAATATTATTGTTCTTAGGATCGGTGCACGTGTATCAAGCTCTGTCGGCCATTCTGTGTTAGTAGGAAACGTACAAAACTGTTTTACATACGTGCTATGTATTATAGTACCCGTAGAGTATGTCTTACAAGAGGCTAAGATTATAAGGGCTATGATTATAGTCATCCTGAGCAAATAAAGATTTAAGTTAACCATATCTATCATTTAATCAAATATGCCTACTTATATATAAACACAATCACTGAATAAATCTCAATATTTCTATTAAAGTAACGATGTTCCCAACATCAGGCCGTGAATAATTACAAAAACATTACTTAGCCGTCAAATTATTCATCAATAACGGACGCCTCAATTTAACAAAGGCTTGGCGAGAACACGAGAAAATTCATCAAAACTTTATTGAACTTGAAACAATACATCAAGGCGCTAAAACATCGTAATAGCCCAAAGATTGATCGTTCAGGCTGCAAGCATTATCGAAGGACGAAGGCATTGTTGCCGGCCGAACCTCGCTAAACTAAACAATGGCCTCGTTGGCGGCTAACCCACAGTAATCTAATTGACGGCTCAAGCTAAGAAGACAGCTCCATCCGTTTACAAACACAGGAATGTATTAAAATGTTTTAAAGAGGACGATTTACTTCTTTGTTTCTTTGTTTTTATAGGCTTACTTTAAAAAGTCGATCTGAATAGAACAATTCTTTCACTTGTAAATATATTTATTCACTAGTTGTAGTTCGTGTATCTACCTTTTTTAATTACGTATTTACTTTGTAGATAATCTTGTGAGTTTAATTTTAAATAGAAGAAGCTAGTTGAATACGTAAAGCGTATGCTTTTTCTTCTTATTCATAGCAGAACTAATCTTTGACACAAAAATATAGCCAAGGCGACATCATACAGTTACGTGTATTTAAAATCGCGTAGCGTATAAAGTAGCGTACAAACGAAATTTCTGATAATTTTCATGCGACCAAAATTCATGAAATTTAAAACCTTATTGAAATGTGACGCTGCTTCAAGATATTAATGAAACATCATCACTGTATTAACTTTTAATTAAGAAAGTACTTTGACTGTTCATTATTTAAAAATAGCTTTAAAGTAATTATTTAAGTCTTGTTGTTTGTTTCAAATGTTTAATTCTAAAGAATAAATAGTATAATTTATTCCCCGTACTTTAAACTTGAATAAAAAGTTCTCCGATTTCAACTTTCTATGCTTTAAATATTGATTGGATTCTCTTCTTCAAAGTGATTCGAATTTTTCATAGCTAAATGTACAAGTTTTCGTTCATGATCGCAAAATAAAACTTTTGTCAGAGTGCCCGCCTTAATTCTTTTTTAATGCAAAAACTCCGAAGTCTACTTGTTTCGCCGTTGATTTGCCTGTTTTCATGAGCGTTACAAAATAAAAAGCTTGGTCCAGAGGAGGTGACTTACTCTATTTTATACCTCATTAAGACTACGTGGGCAGGTTATTTGGTGTGAAATAGGTAGGCCCGTTATCCGGATTCTATTTTATCGGAGAACATTATTCGTCGCAGCCGAATGAGCTAAGATTCAGCAGTTCTATTTTATTTTTTCTATTCAACCAGGAATGTGATCGGGATAGCGGTCCCGGGCGTCAGTAGGCTCGGCACGTCGCGAACCCTATCGCGAGCTTCATACACTGCCCGGCGACATCTGCACATTTTCGACGTTATCGACTGGAGGACACATTTTTATAGGAACAAATTTAATCTAAGCAGAAGGAAGGATCAGTCTCAGGAGTGCCTTGCGCGCACGTGTCCCCGCGACGTGAGCACGGGCTAACGATTTTTCACAGAACGTTATTATGTGTCCGATAAAAGACTTTATCTCGAAATTGTGCCGTTGGCGTATGGTCCCTTTTTGTAAGTACTTTGTCATGATATAGGTCTATAGGCCTTGGTCATAGGCTACATAAGTTTTGCGCTACCCACATATTATTTTACTCGACTACGACAAGCAACGTTTATTAAGTAAACAGTTAACTTGAATAAGACACATGAAGAGTAATAGAATCCATTCAAGAATGAGCCATTTAAAGTGCTTAAGTTAAATGCTTTGTTTTCTTCTTATTCAATATTAATTTAATTTAAAAATGGAATTCCAGTTACACATATTACAAATATTATTGAGCTTCATTGAGCATTAGATGATTGTTACCTATTCCAAAATATTGTACTTTTATTGCGACATGGAATATCTTTAGTCGATGGTCATCAACAAGTACATTAGACACCCGCAGGGCGCAGTAGTCGGGACATCATTATGTTTTTGTAACCCTTTTCCTGGTACCGATGCCGCATTGTGCTAAGAAAATTTTCTTAGAAAAACAATAAATTTTCTGTAAGCAACGCTCGAGTGAGTTTCGGTGTCGGCTGAGCGAGAGCACGCTCGCCATAATATATTGAATTTGAAACGAACAAACTTTTACGTTCCCTCGTCGCGTATAAAAAGATTTTCTCTAAATGTTTACAATGCAATTTTTTCATTCGACGTCAAAAACAATGGCACTGAATATCAAAATGGAGAATAAACAAATGCTTTCTGTGACTCGGTTTTTCCGTTACGTGCTTGAACACCCGCTTTCTTTTATCTCGTGCGGAATAAACTGAAGCAATTTGTCAACGATATGTGAGTATTTACCTAATGTATAACTATTCATAGTTCCATTAAGAAGAAATGAATGAAATCTGTATAATGACCATGGGTAATCTCAGATATTAGATATTAGATTTGCTATGCGCAGACGATGGCACACTTACTTGAATTTAAGATGGATGTATAAATATAAAATAAATAGTTAAATAAGAATTTAATACCAATTACATTACATGTTTAGAAAACTTTAACCTAAAGTAGAAGCGTGTAATAATAAACCATTTTTGAATCGAAAAAACAAAACAATTTACAACAAGACAGACAGTGTTAATAGCTATTATATTCTCAAACGAAATATCGACACAAAGTATGCACTACTGACCGACAAAGCGAACAGGTATTACCGAAACTGAAATCCTACAGGTTCAATACCGTTCGTTTGCAAATAAATATTTGTTTTCATTTATTTAAAGCCGGAAACACCAATTATAGGCAAACGAGTTTATCTGCCAACAGGCTATTGATTGACGCAAAACATTTTGTATCACAAGGTTTTGCCCGCGGTTGAACCGCAAAAAATATCGGAGAAAAGGTGTGAGCTCTCCGGCTTAATCTCCGACGATTTGCGAAGACGGAAAAAAGGGTTCTCGAAGCTTAGTCGCGACGATCCCTGTATAACCGTACCGCTTTCTGTCCTCGCTTATCGTCTCCCAACCCTATTTATTTCGTAATACACAATATTATTACCGAATACATCCAAATCAAACGGCTTACTTACATTGATAGGATTCTATCTATTAATCCCTAATAATGTATCAAGTACTGTTATTATTATCATTATTTCTCTTGTAGTCATTTTGAAATATACAAAAATTACGATAAAGGACTAATATTCTTAATATTTAAAGAATACAACAAGTGTTATCGTCACTAATTATTTATATTTAAAAATTTAATTATATTAATTAGTTTCACTTCTAGTATAAGAACAGAAAAGAAAACAACAACAATAACAGTTTTATTTTAAGCTTTTGTTAGAACAATAACAATGTAACCGGATGCTTTTATCTATATTTAATGAGATCTCCCAAATTAGAAGGCGATATGTCGGCGGAACTGGGGATATTAACAGGGATACATGAACTCAAATAGATTTGTTAAACTATGTATTGTATTTAGATTATAAGATAAGCTGTAGTTTTATTCATATGTTTAATTCCACTTAATCATAACTAACCAATTTATAATATTTCATTGATTTTAAATATTTATGTAAATACTTAGCATTGCTAAAGTTGCTGTTGGTTTTTCATTGTATTTTTTAATAATAACATACATAATTGTTATTTTAGCTTTCTTTATGACTCTCCTTTTGTTCGGATAAATTCATAGCAATATCTTAATATCCAGTCACGCGTGAACTTGTCAGCATTTTTGAGATACGCACACGATCACTGACCTCTATAAATCCGATGTTGTGCCGTTCGCTGTCGTTGTAAAATAGCAGTGTTAGAAATCTGTAACTGTCTCGATGCGGTAAACGGGAAAAGCAATAGCCGACCACCGCATTATTTACCCCTAGAGGACGGTCCCATGTAAATTTGTACCTTCGAACTTCGGACAATCGCCATTTTAAAACACAGTCCTCACGATAAATCTTGTACTAATAAAAGTATCTATTATGTTCATGTTCCTAGATGTGTTCTGTAAAAAGTTAGAAACAACTGAATAGAATTAAAAATAGAACACTACTCATAAAAAATAACATTTCGTGTTACAACCGCCATACCAATTTTAGCCTCATAACAACCGTATCTTGCTGCTGTGGTCAGAGAGCCACTTAACTGAGGCGTTCCAACTTAGTCTTCAGAGCTAGCAACGCATTCGTGGTCTACTTAAGAAAGAACTTGGATCCTATCTTGAATTGATTACATCTCTTGCCATCAGGTAAGAGAACGGACGAAACGGACGTTTGCTAGCAGAATGTAAAAAAAAATATTTTGTTTTGATATAAATATTCTTGTCATATTTATTGAATGCACCATTGCACCAATTGCACCATTCCGCAATCGGACGACGCGCCGTGGACAGGGCGTGAATTCCACCCATATTCCTCCTCACCGCACTTCCCGTTTCGCTTCATCCTTCAAATTGCGAACAGCTAAGGAATGGAATTCCCTCCCC
>DWGW01001752.1:0-10763 GCA_018247775.1 Udranomia orcinus
CCGATGTATTGCGCAAGACTTTCTACATAAAGACAGATGTGATGTCGTTATTTAATTGTGATGCGACCTAAATATTTCTGTTATGTCTACTTACTGTGATTTACACTACACATTCTGGAAAAAAACGTATCATGGATAAAATATTATTATTTTAACCAGACAGTACGTAAGAAATAATTAATCAACGTATATATTTTTATTATTGAACGAATTTGGGGATAATTAGACTCTAATAGGGTCGAAATTCAAATTTTTAAGTTATAAGCAACGCACTGTCCACCAATCATTGAAGTGTAAGAACAATTAACGGTAAAAAAAATAATCGCCCATATTTCGTCACTTCAACTCTGGTGCAGGTTATTAGCACACTTTTTAATCATTTAGCAAGTTTCGTCATCTACGGTGTGGGCCCGCCTTAATAACACGTAACTTGGTTGACCCTTTACCTTATATAGATTTATTGCCTTACTCACATCGGATATGTATACCAAGTATAAGTATGAAACTTGTATCGATTGTGAGACGTATTAAAGCGTAGCCAAAAGCATTATTCCGTGAACTTTTAAAGGTTTTACACATATTTAGTCATTTATTTCATAACAAAGTTAAAGCCAGTTTGACATTTGGTGTAGACTATGTATGATGTCCAAGTTCTTTACTATTAGGATAAACAAAAGCTTCAACAAATTTACAACTGTAGGTAATTGGTTTTATTTAAACTCAATCCAACCATAATTATCATGAACAAACAGATTTAATGCTCTAAGCATTTTTTGCTATTAACCATATCAATATTATATCAACCGCTATTACAGTCTTGAAAGAAGTAAAGCAATTACAGGAATTCATTGTTCCAAAAGCAAGTTTCATGAGAGCTGACTTACCCTGAGCTCATCTTCTGGGTAAATGCCAGTGGCACGCAAATTGGAGAAGCGAACTCCATGTGGGTTGGGCGCACCGCCGCCCGCCCGCCCCCATGGCTCGTACGACGCCAGTTCTTCGCGTAGCTATTAGACGAGTAATAATAGACGAGTAAGTAATTAAATAAAACACATTTTTATCAACTAGCTAATCATTATAGACGCTTCCGAACGCGGAATAAGCATAAGCAAATCTCATTACCTCGGCTACGTTGATTTGCTAAATTGAACTTTGAAAATCATCAGTAATAGTAAATATCTATGTAATTAGTTGTTTTATAAATTTTAATGTGCATGTTACTCTCAAAAATCAGGGAAACGTATTTGCGATTCCGACACAGCTTCCGTATCAACTATCCTAATTGCTTATGAGGATGTTGAAAATACTAAGTCGTAATACGTCTAAGTAATTGTGACTGCGTAAGCATCGGCCTTATATCTCGTTAGTTTACGTTTGATTTAATTTACTTCCTTACTCAATAAGACCTTTGCAATATCCTAGAGTGCTGCAAAACATCAAAATTATATAGCGATGACAAATTATTACTGCACTTGTGCCTGAAGAACCACTGACCGCTTTTTGTATTATGATTTTATGCATACCAACTATAACCAACGTGTGTCGCAATATCGTTATGATTTAACGTGCCGTATATTATTAGGTATTAATTTGAAACGTTGTATTTAATTTCTTTCCCGAAGCTTGACAATGAGTGAATTATGGTTATCCGTTAGTTTTTAGCACATGACATTAGGTACACGGATGGTAGGCCTCGCCGATGTAACACCCATAAGCATGTCTCACACCTACAAAGCAACGGTTAACTTTCTCTGGTGCGTTAAGCAAATACATAATTGACTTTTTATGTAATATTCTATGAATTGTCTTCTAAAATTTTACAAAACACAATAAATGCATAGTAGGTAACATGGGATAATCTTTTCACGATTTTGTTAGAATTGATGATTTTACATTTTTTTTTAATTGTGCCATATAAAAAATGGAGTATTATATCACTAACATTAGTTTTTAATATTGCCTGTTAGTAATTTAGTCTATATTGTAGCTTATTACAAAGAATATACTTAACTTTCTGGTATTACGGTACTATATTCAGAAAACATCTACTATCACTAGTAACAATAATACTATTGATTAAGTAATTCTTGTCACATAGACGGCAGTACGCACTCTACATAGGGTGACCCGCACGCTATTCCTATTCCCATTTCATAGCCTCTTGACCTTGATTGTTAGTGACTGACGAGGTCAGGGCTTCGAATTAAAACTGGTATGAATATTTGTATCATAAGCACAGGCTTATGTCTAAGTACAAAAGTATTTGAATAAATATAAAAACACAAATATACAAGTACTAAATTATTCGTGTAAATAGTCGGAAAAACATATTGTGTGTCTGTTTATTGACTAATTACCTAAGAATAGAAAGGCAGAAGAGAAGATAGAAGAGTATTAGAAATAAGTATAATACATTATGTGTGTGATATACTCGAGTGATCACAATACAGGTTGTAGGTAGTAGAATATAGTGAAAATGCTAGACCTATCACGTATTGTAGTAATAACCTGTCGTTGTTGTTCAATTTTCTCCCGAACGCGGTGTTCGAGTCGTTCCCGGGCCAACCTCTCTCCTTCCAGACGAGTCTTCTCAGCAACCCGGCGCTCTCTGGCTCGTCTGCGTGCTGATCCCGACGTGGGAGCACTCAGTCTCCTGGTCAGTCCAATCCAGACAAAAAAATAAAGCTACGTTAATTAACTTCCTTTTAACAACAATTATTATGATATCAGATCTTCCACAATTTTACTGCGATTAAGTTTCATACGCTGTTTTGTAAATGATAAAGGTATAATTACTTGAATACAAACATAGAGGCGTATACGTATTAGGTATATAGTTTCCACAATTTTCACACTTCCGTATATTTGGCTCCTCCTTCTTTGTTAATATAGTTAACAAGTGGAATTTGCTGATCCCAACTATTAGGCGTTCAGTTTTAAGAGACAAAGAAAATAGTAACAAATAAGTTAAACCATGCCTCTTATTATTTAGCTATATAGCTAGTTATTACCTAGTTAAATATTTTAAAAAATACAGAAAAATATTTTTTGACAGATTTAGGAAAATAGTTTTTTAAAATCATCCAATATCTACGAAACACCAAGAACCTACCTTCGTAGTCTTCGCGAGTGCAGAGCAAACATTTAGATTCACTATTATGTCACTAGATCTATTACTTAATTCATAATAGTACTCAAAAAGTACTAGAGGTAATATTTACATCAGGTTTTTGCATATATAGTGAGATGTTTGCAAAAGTCAGAACGCAACTGGGCGGATATTCGCTACCAACTGCGAACTTTTGACTCTGAAATAACTTACGAGTCGTGGAAGTTGCACGCTTCAGGAAACGTTTCCACTGTCGGCTCTTCAGATACGATAAACGGAATATATAATACAATACATTTACTTTAACTAATTAAAGAAACTAAAATAGGAGCGATTGAAGAGTTACCTCGGCACGTTGTTCTGTTACTTTTCTTTTACGTTTTAATTCGATTCAAATTCTTTTACATAAACATCACTTACACAAAAAACGTTTATCGTCGACGCGTATGCTCTGTACTTCGGACCAAAAATAAATGCCAGTCTTGGGGTAGCGAGGTGGTATGTAGGTGAACTTGTCAGACAATGAACAAGGTTTCAGCAATTCATCGGCCATGAAAGAGTAATACACGCCATCGTGGAAACTAAGATTATTTCTTGTATTAACTTTACCATTTAAGTTATAATAAGATCAAAGTTAAATAGTCAAAGATATAGAGTTCTTTATAAGTTATATTAAATTTAATACTATTTTTTGTCTATAATGGTATTAGTTCCACTACATCAAGTTTAGTTTGTGTAAATTAAAACTTAAATCATGAAATATAACTTATGAATACTTCGGTACATTCTAATTGAAACTGGAAACTGATTTCTACGTTGGAAACAATTGCAATTGTAATTCGCAATAAAAGAAAAATACTCAGTGCCAAATTACCATAAGGCGATGTCACGTTACGTTACCAACGTATATATTTCTGCACTCGCTAAAAAAATGCTGTACCATTTGAAATATATCTTACAAACAATATTGCGCAAGCAGTGATATATAGGCACTTCTCTATTTCCAGAAATGACATTAAGATACCCGTTTATTTCCTCTCAACTTTATTTATTGGAAACGGTGGTTAGTCACGATCGTAATAAGCTATAGTATGTAAAACCTATCTATATAAAGAATTATAGCAAAGGTATTTCTTTAGCAGGTATTTCTCAGAAAAATGAATTTAAAGTACATTCTGATTGATTAGTGTTAATGATGCTTGTTGTTTGTTATTGCAATATTTGAAAACATGCTTTTGACAAAATAAAAAAATGGTTTAACTATGCTATATTCAACCCTATTGCTTTGGTATAAGGGCTAAGAGAGTGATGAATATATTTTGGTGAAACCCGAGCGCCCTAGTTTAGTAGCGTCTGAATTTCCATGTCATTTTTCAGTGGCATTTCGTTCGTCCTGCCGGTGCCGGGCGCCGCGCGATCGATTGCCGCAAACACGGAACGTTGCATTCACATAATATGGATATGTACATACTTTGATATCAAATAATAGGATTATACAGAATCGGGTCAAAGACGAAACTGTATCCGCGTAAGTTCTTGAGCGTAATTTTATGATAATTTGATCTGAACACAGTTTTCTCGTTCTTTAATTGATGAAGTTTAGTTGATTCCATGCAAAATAGAAACGGGTGAGACTTTAATTGAATCAGTATTGAAACACTGAGAACAGCAATAATATCAGTTAGTTGTCTTATGTTAAATATATATAATTTCAATCACGCAGCTACATGCGCCTGATCAGAACACAGTAGCAATTACTGTTATTACAATAACTTACATTTTTTATTTACAGACGTGAACATCTTTACCTACCAGCAGTTTTACGTTATCTGTGGAATAGGAGGTATATCGGTTTTTTGAATAAATTTAGTGCGGGATGAAATAGCATGGTAGGGTATTTAATATTGCTTACGGTGAACGCTTCTTGAGTTTGTAACTTCTGACAGTCTGGTGTGGATGTAATCAGCTTTTAAGAGTTCTGAATTTTAGGTAATTTAAGGTTAAGCTACCTAAAAGCTAATAGTAGGTAGGTACGATTAGTAGGTACGATTCATGGCATAAAAGTGACGTGTGTTTAATATAGATTATAAAATTATTAATCAAGCAGTCTTGAGCGCAATCTGGAGAACAGGGTAGATGAGATCACTAATGACGTAATTTACTACGCGTTTATACTAGAGCGCATATTATGTATTTCGTTACAGCGGGATAATTCTCGAAGAGGACGATTAAAACGTTTACGTCTATTTCGTAAGTGCCGTCAGCCGGACAATATAGAAACTTAATCTGTGCAACATATCGCTCCTTCGATGTAACAATGACGCAACTGCCCAATTTGTTATTTTACATGAGAGCACTTTAAATTTTTTTTTTATTTATTTCTGTATTACTAAATTATTACCCGGAGTAGGTATAAAATATGTATTCAATTAATTAACTTTTGCAGGTAACTTCGTTTTCCCAAACAATTACAATGTTTACCTATACACAATTTTGCATACGTTATTGCACCGAAGGAGCGATATTAACTTTTAATCTCTGCCATTTTGTTTAAGCAGCGCGGGAAATATACTATAGTCTAATTCTTCTCTAATTATATGCCAAAGCTGAAGTGAGATATTAAATATCAAGTTATTCGTTAAAATATGATATATCAAATCAATTAAGCTATTGCATTTTGGTCTATACATAGCAGCCTCAGGCCCGGGCAAAGTAGCTACACATATATCATAAGATAATTCCAAATACCTTTTGTATTTGTGTATGTTGTGTTGTACCTAGGCCTATGCCGGATTTTTAAGCAGAATTCTTTAATATCTGTATAGACAACTAACAGGTGTAATTGCAACTATTTACACCAGATTTCGAATCAATCGGATCTGTGGAAGGTAGTAAGGAAATAAGCTGATGTTTTCTGAAGTAAAATAAAACAATATTCAGTAACTAATGTTTATAAAATTATTCATGATTTAGCATTTTACAAAGTAATAGTATTTACAAACAATATGAACTACGTATATGACTAAATACATATAAATAAACATCATTTGACTCCCGTTTAACATTAAATGTACATAAAACATTTAACTCAAGACCACATTTCGTGGCGATTGATATAATATCCAAAATAGGTATTGCATTTCATACAATTAATATAGAAACAGTTCATTGGAGAACGCTTAATTCTTATTCGATTATTAAATAATACAATACTTGTATTACGATAATTATACATTATATATGTATATATATTATAAAGGTATGCAATAGACTGGCATTACGTCAACCCACACAAGTTTCTTACGAGTGACTAATATTTTATTAAATAACAATTCCGAACAAGATATTTCAAAAATACTGCGCTCCCGGTGCACATATTACATACATAACAATATATTCATCTGATACTCTGACCATACTAATATTTAATAGCACTGAATGTTATTCAACCGTATTATTTACAATCATAATAATAATTAATAATCCCTATAGAGTTTATATAATTTTTTTTAGTTCTTAATGGCTATAATAAAATTTCGCCTAAAATATATTGTGCTGCTTCGTACAAAACTAACGATTTAATACTATAAGACCGTACATATACACTTAGCAGTCAGTGTATACTAAAGAAATTGAGGTAATTGGTTTCGAAGATAAAACACGGGTAACTTATCCAATGACTCCAGTATTTACATAGCGCAAGACAAACAGCCGATACAAGAACGAGATATACATTGACATAATTTCGTGACAGACTGACGGACGCAATTGTGCTTTCAACACAGGTACTTTAACACTATACCTATGTCAAAGATATAGTATACGTCTAGATGGGGCTTGGGGCGATGACAAAACATATGAAATAACTGCGCTATCGTTATAAAATACAGTCATATAATAATCTGAGTTTCGATTTCAATCCTCGGTCTGACCTGAATTAAAATATTGACCACAAAGCGTTAGTACAAATTACACCTTCCAGAACTTTATCTGGGTGTACTTTAACGTTATACATTATATTAGAGTATCGAGTAAGCCGTGTTGTATCTGGACGTACATAACATCTTTGACCCATATGGAAACATTGCACATAAAATACAAGACAGAACGAAACGAGCGCGTATTACAACACGCATCTATATACAATCGAATATAGCCTATTCCGTTACAAACTAAACGGTAATAACGTAGACAGTTGAGCATATTATCGTACACATATGTACAGCGATATTTGGTAACGAGTAGTCACATTCACGCTACATCCACAATAGCTTCGTGCGGGCGTAGATAGTTCACGGTGTTCAAGCAGATTCCAACGAAACTTAACATAAATCAGGTCACACAAGTGAAAACGAATACATACTGTTACAGAAATACAATACAATACAATACAATTATGTGTAACTTGTTCCGATAAGTAATATGAAAGTAATTAGGTACTTTGTATCCGTATTGCTTGAAAGTAATTAGGTACAATTGTACCGCTGTACTGAATAACATTATTTATTGGGACAAGTTACGAAGGTTGGCGTTTTGATCGTTGGAACGTAATTTAATATTCGTAACGCAGTTTCATATTATAATTAAGTACTAATTTTGTTCATCTCGGATTACTAGCAAGTGCAAAGTTACGTGCAAAGAATACATTACGTCCAAACGATCGTACTCAACCCTAAGTTACATACACAAAAAGAACAAAGTCGTCAAGGCAGCGTAAACATCGGATATACTTGCCCATTCACGCACAAACGTAATTCGAAGTAAAAAAAAATCCGGGCACATGATTCAACTCGTCGCAAAAATATCTACGATACCATCGTAAAAAGTATCGTCACACGCACGGCCACACACTCAGTTCAACACACACGTTAAGTCGTTCTTTCGTCACTAGAGACCGAGCTCGGACTAACCACACACCCACCAAAAGGTAAAATGAACACAAGGACACGAGAAGCAAGTGCGCTTCGTGTACGCCTCTAAAGACAAAAAAGGCATCCAGAATTCCTGCAACTGTCGGCGGGGCCTTTATTCCGCTAAAGGCCGGACACGACACGTCAGAATGTGAACGCTCCCGAAGTACTTAGGAGTAAATATGCGGCACACCATCGCTTATAGACCGAAAAGTACTCCAGGGAATCGTGTTCCCGAGTCGAGGTCCCAGAGGAAGGCGGAACCCAACTATTAGAACCTTGGATGCCTTTCTATAAGAACGAGAGGCGATGAAATGAAAATAATGCCTACAAGTTGTCAGGTGAATCATTTTCTTTATTGTTAGCGGGACGTTTTTCCCCCTACTTATGAACTGTTTTGGATTACAATCTGGTTCAGATTTATTAAGATCTAACTTGAGGGATGAATTCATACGAAATATTTAATATAATCCATCCATATGAACGCAAATTTAAGTATTTGGAATAAACCAAAGGGTAATTGGTTAAAGGGTATTCTCTTTTGAAATTGCGTTTCTACTACACTTATATTCTCGTATCAGAGTACGGGGGCAGAGAAAGGGGATACGCCCGTTTTTATATACACTGTGAGGTGTCGATACACGCGTCTGACCCGCGCCGTGGATCTACGAAACTTGACATTTCGGATCCGTGTTTACTCGAAGAGAGCCCGGGGATCGCGTTATCGCCCCGACCCGAGGCGAGGCGACCAACATATCTGTGGGAAACGAGCGTCAAGTACGCGTCATCGTCCGCCTGCGCTCTCACCGTAAGGCGCGTCATCGCTCGCCCCCGATCACGTCCCGAGGCGAGGCGAGGGGTGCGGCGGGGCGAGGCGGGGCGGGCGGGGCGGGGCGGGCGAGGCGGCTCTACTTGATCCTGTTGAGCACGAGGTCGGTGGTGACGACGAGCGCCTTCTGGTAGGGCGAGTCGGCGAGCTCGGCGGCGAGGCGCGCGGCCTCGGCGCCGTGCTTGCGCGCGAGGAAGCGCGTCTGCTCGAGCCCGCGCGACTTGTGCATCAGCTCGAACGCCTTCTCCACGTCGCCCGCCTCTTGGAACCGCCTCATGATCATCGGGTTCAGCTCCGGGTACTGCGCACACGTACACACACATACATTTTGATGATCCAAATTTGTACATACATATATACATACATAAATGTATGTTCGTATGACAGAAGGCGACTAATCGTTAAAGTTTTTTATTTATAAAAACTACAATTACACAAATGGATGTTAAATTAAATTCATATACCTATATATGTCTGTTATTAAATATTATCCTAGAGACATGTCGATTCGGTCGTGTATTATTAAGAATAATAAATAACCTTCATGTCAATCAAGAAATATCTTAAAAAGTGTATGTTATTTCATAAAAACTGAACGTTGCGTTACCTTTTCACAAGCGAACAGCACGGGCGCGGTGGCGAGCCCGAGACGCAGGTCGGCGGCGGTGGGCTTGCCCATGGCCTGCGCGGAGGACACGAAGTCCAGCAGGTCGTCCACGAGCTGGAACGAGAGGCCCAGGTTGCGGCCGTACTGGAACGCCAGCTCGCACGTGCCCTCGTCCGCGCCGCTCAGCAGCGCCACCTGTGCGCAACCACCATAACGACCATACATCAAGCAACTGTCTTTCGTTTTCGAATCTAAAATGAAATTCAAGTTTACAAATCACACAATCACCACTTATTTTAAAACTACCATGAATGTGCTTTATATTAAGAAATGGCACCTTATATTGGAGACAAGATAAAAATATCGAATATAACAACAAAAAACCCATCACTTTTTTCACCAAGAAAAGTTTGTACTTGTATTATATATTATTTTTTTCTTAAACTAACATTCATTTATCTGCCCAACACTTTTGTGAAAAATATCGACCAAGTAATATTTGTTACCTTAAATAATAAAAATGTTTGTATGTTGATTACATTGCTTTTATGTGAAAATTCATTAAAAAATTCAATAAAACCCAATAATCCAATTCCTTTAAACCTGTCTTGTGACTCATAAAATTATTATAATCACTCAATTACTGATATACACTTTTTAGAGCATTTTGCCTAAAACATGTCAAGACGACTGTCATCCCGTTATGTAAATTTGCCAATTTTTATAGCACAAGTGGAATGTATCCGCCACGTGTAGGGAATTCCAATTTCTTGGCTTCATTATATAATATTATAATACTGCATGTTGTTGGCAACGTGACTTTTTGTAATAAAATTAGCCTTAAAAATGTATAATGAATTTATGTTATAAACCTTGAATGAGTAACCTGTCTAGACGGCAAACATATGCATCTACATAGATACACGAAATGCGGATGGATTGTAACCAAATAATTCGTTTTAGCTAACAAAATCTTGTCTTCCGGCTGCCACTTTGACTGTAGGAAGTAATTAAGTGACATGATGTTTGTGCATATGTGTTATAGATTATTTAGTATTTATTATAAGTTTTTATTTAACTTGCAATATTTCTATATAAGTTTGTCAGTTTATGAGTATATATTAAACATATGTATATCAGATTCGGTTACACATATTATTTCTATAGGGTTACACATATTATTCAGATAATGGGTTGTGGTATGCATGTTGGTTTATAATTTTATAATTGTTGTATGAATGAGTCTGAAAACGCTTGATACTATCAATTATATTAGTTCAGTTTTCAACAACCGAATTTAATAGAAGC